>QVOB01012575.1:0-26514 GCA_014839585.1 Pseudomyrmex concolor
CTTAAAACACTTTACCGGGTCGTTTAATCGCGATTTAGGGCTAGGGGGAAAGGGAGGGAGGGAGGGAGGGAGAGAGAGAGAGAGAGAGAGAGAGAGAGAGAGAGAGAGTTACATATCCTCGAGCGAGAGATTCCGCTTATGCGCGCTAACATCGGTTAACGCCAATTCTGATTAGCGCAATCTCCTTGTCCTAATTGAACAAGAAGTTTAAATCTAAATTACTGGCGAGTAGTCGATAATCTCCGAAGTAATTCGACAGCTCGGCTGTAAAGTCGTCCGTATCGCGGACAGTAAGTCGCGTAATCGCGAAAAATTTAATTAACTCTTCGACGCGCGATTTAGTGCGCGTTTTATCCGGCGAGAGACGCCGATCGGAAATTCGTTGCTACGCCCCTGCGTGATAACGAGCCGAAGAGCTCCCTGATCGGCAAAAGCCGGCCCCCACCAAGGACGAGGTCCTTCCACTGCACACACGTGGAACGGAGACAATTCGCCCCTTCCCCGTATGCAAATGCAATTTCGTCGCAAACGCACTCATGCGCGCTCTCGCTCGCACGTCCGTTACGATTGGCAATATTTCGGGTGTGAGAAATGGGAGGCAATCTATATGTAAGTAAGGCCGCGGGACGGAGACGTGTAAGGGGTCCTTCTCTTCGAGGCCGGCCTTTCCGCCCGGGGGAAAAGACGGAGAGGACCAGAAGAATGAGAGAAAGAGTAGAGAGACACAGTGAGAGGGAGAGGAGCTTCTTCTACCTCTGCGTGCGAGATAACATCTCGAGAGAGGATCGGTAGCCGCGGAAGCAGGAGCATAGATCATGCTAATGACATTCCGCCGATACGATGCATGCTCTATGTCCCGTCGCGATCGTTATCGATAGATATCGTGACGTTCGCCGGATACGCGGAGACTATACGTACGAACGCGCCGCGCGCGAGCGCGTATTTGCCGCGAACCACGTCGTTACTCACCGGCGCGTCATAAATCCTCACGTATGACGATAATTGAGACATGGAAAAGCCGGGCAGATTAAACGTCGGAATAAATATCCCCGGCGTGAATCGGCACGGATCCTAACGAGTGGACACGACCATCAATCCGCTGTCGCATTGGGTCCGACAATCGAGAGAGCTTGGGATTATAAGTTCTCCGCGCGAGAATTGCGAGAGCTGCGCTGCAACTTTTCCCACAGGCAAGTTATATATCGTACGTTGCAAACGGCGCGAGTTTGTAAAACGAGAAAATAAGGTCGTAAAAAAAAAAAGTGATCACCATTCGAACGTCAGATCATCATCTCATCTGCTTCGGATCTATTCCCTTTGTTCGGTTGCAAGACGAGGCGCAATCCCTCCACGTTCCTCCATTAGTCAGATCGGGCGACGAAATTGCCGGCCGCCGCGTACGATTATGACATTACCAACCATTTGTTACGACTGTCATTAAGTCGGAACCTCCGACCCTTGGGGAGGCTGTCGAAGAGTCCGGATCGATCGGTCCGATGCGCACATCTTTACCGCGTCGTTAGACCAGAAACAGAACGTAAATGATTAGAGAAGAGTTTAACTTTTTATACATATTTTTTTTTATTGTACTTATATTTTGTAAAAGTTAAACAGTTCTATTTTTTCAAAGTTTTATTTTATTAAGTTTTGCGCAAATATTTACAAGTAATTATTTTTCCGTGAAGACAGTTTCTCTCATATTAAACGCTTGTTGATAATAGGATTGTCGGTCATTTGTTAAACTCGTCAATAAGCGCGGACTTTCGACCTGCGGCCGGCGTGTCGAAAGCTTCGGCCACGATCGATATCGACGCGCTTGGCGGGATACGCGAGAAACCGCTCGGAGAATTTTTTTCCCGTCCGGACGAGAAGGCTCGTCGAGGACGAGGCATATCTCGGGGGTAGGCCGTAACAAATCTCGAAACAAACAGACGCCACGGCAGATTTGCCATTTAAAATCACAGCGTGAACGACCCGTTTTGACCCGGGCTTTAATTTGGAAATATGTCGGCCGATTACCGGCACCCAGAGGGGGGTGGCTGCGCGCCATTCAACGCCTCTCTCTTTCAACTCCCGCCCGTCTTTCTCCTCCCGTTCCAACGCGGATCCGCGCGCGTCGGTGAAGTAATTTATGTACCCGTGGATTTTCGGTCTTTAAACGCGAGCTTAATAATAGACTAAACGGCTTGTTAACCTTAATTAGCCGTAAATCAGCCGCGACTCCCTTGCGCCGGTCGTACCCTCTCCCGCTCGTGCAGATTAACAGCCGCGCGTAGAATCGCCATCAATAATACTTCGTAAGCCGCGAAACAATGCTCCACAGGAGTGTATATATATATATATACATTTATTTATATATATGTGTGTGTGTATATATATATATATATATATATATATATATATACACCCGCTTGATTTATGTGCGGAGGCAAGAAACCGGGAATCCTCGACGTCGCGTTTGTCCGTCGGCTGCGGCAGAAAGTAGCCGCCCTCTGTTATAGAGAAACCGTTGCTCGCCTCCGCTCTGTCGGCGCGTGTACGCGCGTTATCGCTCGGGATTTATAACGTTCCCGATTACGTTTAACCTCGGAGAACGATGATTATCGCGCGTTTCGTTTGCCGAGACTTAAGAAAGGAGAATCTCGAGTGTATGCGTGCGTGCTATTTTCATAACAAGAGCTAAACGTGTAAAAAAAAAAAAAAAAAGAAGAAAATGAAAGCGCGCGTTCAAAGAAGGTGCAGGCAAAACGATTCGACATTAGTCGCCTTGGCGAAATCGCGCGTTAATCGAGCACACATGTATAATTTATGATCACGGATTTACGACATGGTCCGGCACGTTTTTATACCGAAATAGCAAAGGGTCTATAGAGACTCGTTTTTAATTTTTTTTTTTTTTTCTTGCGACTTCGGACGCGATTATGACGGAATCTGTGGCACGGGGATATCAGAGACTCGAACGATCCCGCCCGACCAGAAAGCGCAACACAATTATGGGTCGACGGCCGTGTTATTCATGTCTCACCGCCGCGGACCTGTAGTTAACTTATCTCATCTACATAACCGCGCGCTTCGTTCCCACCGCGTTTCGAGCCGGCCGAAAAATACGTCTCCGCGGTTGTTAGGCCTCCTCCCGTTGAGTACTCCGTGTGAATGCAAATGCGTCTCGGAAATCAAAGATTCGAGAACGAATGTATCGACACGTGTCGTTATCATCGCGGTCATCGATAAATCTCTCAATAATCTCAGAAAAAAAAGAATATTTTGAGATACTTCGTACGCAGCAATTCCCTCGAGTCACCTCGAGGTCACGAATAAACTCCCGCCTCTAATCCTATCGCCGCGCGCGCGGAGCTATCTATAAATGCGCGTCCGGTGAATGAAAAACCGATGGCGCCAGGGCGGCAGGTTTGTACAAGCGGTTTGTGTGGCGCAACGTGTTGGAACGCGTGCGGAAACTTGTACGCGGCTGCGAGCCCCTTGATTACGTATCGCCCGCGGTGCGTTATTACACGCTTCCAGGTTCGCGCATAAAAGCGCGCGATTGCACGCGTAACTGCGCTTTTAAATATGCGTCGAGTCTGCGTAAATAGCCTGGGCAAAATGGAAAGGGAAATTGCGCCGGTGCTCGTATTGGGAATCGCGATCGCTTTTACGTTTTTCTTTCGAAACGTTTTACTTGGTTGCGCTCGCGGATTTATCGCCGTGAAAAATTAGCCGGATAAATAGAATATATGTTACAGCCGCCGCGGCTTACTTGTCCGGATTTTTTGAGCGTCAATTTGAAATTCTAATTTGAAATTCTGAAAAAAATTGTGTAAAAGGAAACCGCAGACACGCTGTAATTTATCATCTAAACGACTGCTAGATACGTTTTCTAATATTGCAGCAAGAAAAATTGGAAATATAAATGTAAACATTGAGACTGCGCGAAAGATATCGTTTAACGGGATAAAGTAGAACCTGTACAGAAAAAACAGTTTTGTTGAGATTACCAAATTTTAATAATCTTAACCAAAATTTGGTTTCCAAAACACTTTATTTGGTATGATTTATTTTAAATTTTAGTTATCTCAACAAAAGTCTTTTTTTCGGTGTGGTTTCGCAGTCTAGAAAGATGAAAAGTGCTACTCGCACCCGAGGCAAATTTCGGTGTCTTGTCGGAACTGCATCGTGGGTGGTAGTTACTCCACCGAGCGTGGAGTGCCCGCAAGAAAGCACAATTATATCGCTGTGTTAAGCCACCGGAAGACTACTTTTGTTTTGTTGCTTTTGCGCGCGAAAATTTACGAGCGACGCGCCGAGGCGCGCGTGCGCTCGGTTGCTCCCGGGATATTCATCCTTGCACTCGGAATGTCGGGAAATTCGGTTCTGTTCGCGGTTTCTGCCCGCACACCCGTGTCGCAGACTTTCTTTAAATATTCAGCATTTTTCGCATTTTCACAAAAGAGATTGGATTTTCTTGCGTTTTTTACGTGACACAAAATTTCATACAAATACTCGGCTTTTTAATTCAAATTTCTTTCTTTTTTTTTAGTACAGTTTTATTGTATTATGAATCGAGATTATGATATCGCAGCGCGATTATCCGCGAATCGAAAAATAAATAATAAAAGGCACAGGCACTTCTCTCTCTTTCTCTCTCTCTCTCTCTCTCTCTCTCTCTCTCTCTCTCAAAAGAGAGATTAAAGGCCTGCGAACCGACAATTAATCGAACCCGCTTCGTCAATACTAACAGAGACGAACGTTAATTGCAGGAGATATCTAGTGCTGGTCGCGTATCTCGTAAACACTTCTTGCGAGGATGAAAAACCGCATCTCTCTTCGTATGTAAGTTGCGCACATCGATTCGAGATTCCCATCCTTATGTCTGGAGAACGGCGGACCATCACGACAATTGTCAGCGCGTAATGCCGGCAATTAGGCGAGGCGAAGGTAGATATCGTCGAAAAAGTGCGCTAACACGACCGTTTGCTAATTACCGACTGGTCTTTATTCCCGAGGGGCTTCTCTCTCGAATAGGCGCGCGACGGCTTCCGGCGATAGCGAGTGCCTTGTACAGGCGAAGTGCAATAATTGCGATTGGTGGGAATTCCACAGGCGTGTTTTCCGGCTTGTTCAAAGAGGGACTTTATCAGAGAGAATTAGACAGCGAACAACCTCACTGACATGGTCGGTGATGCTATTTATTACAAGAGCGATTAGCGTTCAATGTCGTTTATTATGGTTGTATTCGAGGGATGTATTTGGAATTTATCTCGTTGAGATTTGTGTAAACACAAACAGGGGAAAAAAAAAAACAATAATTCGTACAACCATCTTCGATACAAACGATATTGAGTTGTAAAAGCGAGTTTTTTTCTCATTTAATTTAATTCCATTTCTCTAATAATATTTCTCTCTCTTTCTCTTTCCCTCAGAGAATTAAAGAGGGTTATAAAATACGAATTTTTTTTTTATTGGCATTTCGCGTGATTATATTTTTAATACTTGCTTTTCGCTAACCGCGCGCAATAATCAGACAGGATGTAAAAGATAAGCAGGAAAGAATATTTAAAAGCACGGTGAAAGCGTTCCCGACAAATGTCATTATTGCGGTTGCTCGTACGGGCGTGTACCTATAGGGTAGAGCCTATACCTGTATTAGAGCCAGTCGGCATGAGAAGTCGTAAGTCGTCGGCGCGGTGCGTTAGCTTCCCGAATGAATTGCGCGAAACGGCTCTCGGGATTAGTCCATTTCGATATTGGACAGCTCGTTATTCCTCGCATTGCCTCGCACCGGCTCACAATTAGCGTCGCGGATGAGCGTAGCTCTAAGCGGCCGCCGCCGTTGCCGCCGGGAAAAGTGCTGCGCCGATACAGCCAGCTGGCTAATTAATTACGGGCTTATCTTCATCCCGCAGGGCTTGTCGTCCGCGCTCGGACTTCTACCACTTACCTACCTGGACGAGGAGAGGACACAATAGCGTGCGTGCCTATAGAGAGACAGCTGACCACGCGATTGATATATTAGTAAAAACTTTCTAAACGTGTAACACACGTATTCGTTGTCTGTTGTTGTTTTTTTTTAGTTGCGCAATTTATCGAAAAGACAGAGATCTTCAAGACCTTCTGTTTCCTTTTTTTAGAAATTTAATTCACTGTACGTACGCAATGGCTTTTTTGTTAACTTCCTGGCAAAGTTTCGTCACATCAAATTTCTATCGTCATTTAAAATACAGAGAAAAAAAAATAAATCTTCCTCTCAATTGGAATAAGATCGAAATGATAAAAACGTTTTTCATCAGCAGGGAGTGCGTCACAAAAATGTTCGCGCGCTATCTCGAATCGAGATAATTAAAAGCTAGCTCGTTACGCTCGCCTATAAAGTCAGTCACGGAGATATACCGTGCTACGCACCCGAAGGATTAATAAAGTCCTCGTTGTTGATGCCGTTACGACTTAATCGCTGATTTACAGGAAAATCGCCGCGTAACGCGGCGCGATACGGCAGGCGATAAAAACGGACGTGCGTGTCGGAGAGGAGCGAAGAGGCCGGAGGAGCCCTGGTATTTCTTAATTCGACGAAGAGTCGTCCGAAAATCGCTCTTAAAAATTCTCGCCGGCGATTACGACGCTCTTATCGCGCGCGATCGGTCCGCATTCCGCAGGTTCCGGGATTTCGACGTCGTTGTAATCGAGATAAGTATTCGGGCCGGATCGTTTAACGATTATCAAAACCCGTTCTTCGTTCCGCTGTTTTAAACTCGATCCGAACGATGTTAATCAACAATCTTCTACAGAATTCTTGTATTTTTTTCTCTTGCAATCAAGCTCCGGCAATTAGTTGATTAATAAACATGCGTGAATTTTTTGAAAATATTTAGATCTTCGAATTCGCGAGAGAAGCAACGAGAAGATAGTTGTTACGAGCTTCTTTGCTTCAATTTTGAACGTAATCGCGCAACTTTGTTCAAGTCAGTATCAATGTGACTTTGCCGTAATCTCGAACACGGCGAACGCGTTGCGATAGGCTTGATGGTAATGCGACGACGGTCTCTATGTAAATGAGAAGTTGCAATTAACCGAGGTGAGAGGAAAGGTGAGGCCGGGAAGAGGGAGCGTCTCTCTTTCTCTCGCCCTGAGAAGGTGCTTGCTCTCGTCAACGAGAGCGCGCACCGGATTTTTCGACCTCTCGCTGAGAAACGCGCGCGGTTAATGCGCTTCGAAGGCCTACATGGTGGCGTTTCATTTACACATTAGTGCATACCGCTTCGTTGCTGCAAAACCGCGCGGTAAGAAATGCAAGAAAAAGGTGTGCGACAAACGAGAACTCGCTTGAATTCGTTAAAACTATCGAGCAAACTCCCCGGTGGGGAATTAACATATGCAAATAAACATAAATATCCCGGCGTCACACGGAAAGTTTATATCGCGTAGTGCAAAATAAAGTTTGTTATGAAACACGAAGTCTGGCGCTTTGCAACCGAGAACAAGTAGCGGATTATTCGATCAAATAATTCCAATCTTCGAGCAATTTTTACAAATATCAGTTTGTTTGTTTAACAACAAATTCGATATTTACTTCGCGTGATAAAAAATTCTACAAGGAAGAGAAACGCTCTTAGAAAATTTACTTGGAAAAAAAAAAAAAAAACGGATAAGAGAAAAATGTTCTTAAAACCAGTTCGCCGCCGCCGCCGGTTCTCTCATGCAAATTTTCCGGAGCGCTCTCTCGGAGAGAGTCGGAGCTTTGAGAATTTACGCGGCTCGCGATGTAAATCCGTATGTAAACGGCGCTGTTCTCACCCGTGTATCTACGAGCGCGCTCGGCCAAGTTACACGGATGAGAATGCGCGGATGGTCGCATGTAATTAAGATCTGACTTGTCAGAGAGACCCGCGACTCTCTTTCTTACCCGTCCTTCCACGCATGGATTGGCACGCAACTACGCGCCATATCCTTTCACGTTCCACACGTGCCTCTTCGGCACGGCCATATCCGCGCGTTAGATGCACATGCTCTTTGCTTGCCATTACGACGTTGCTTTAATCACTTCGAGACACACACGGGCGCCGCGCGAGAGAGATGCGAGCTACTGCATCCCCCGTGAGATTGCGAGAAAGAGATGAGATTTTCATGAAACTCTCCTCGAAACATACGATAAGACGAAAAAAAATTATTCTCTTGATTTATACTTTGTCACAATAAATTTTTGATAAGTTAATGTTATTTTGTATAATGCGAAATAACGCGTATAAGTTTAATAAAATAATCTATTCACTATAAAGACAGACACTTTACTTAAAAGTAAATGATTTGCAAAATAAAATAGTTTACGAAAGAAAAATGAAGCTCGATGCTCTTAAGAAAATCACGTCGTAACGAATGAACGTACAATGCGTGTACACATTGTATTTCGAGAGAATTCCGCTTCTTATTTCTTTCCGCTTATCGATCGCGCCTAATGAATAAGGAGCTGCCCCCCCGTCTTCTCGTTTCACATAAACGCATCGCAGATTGCTCCACGTCAATTCACGTCGCGTCATTGCATGTTGTCTCGCTCGCGAAGCGGACAAACGCGGTCTGACGTCGTACAGGACATTTACGCAGTCCTTATCTCTCTCTCTCTCGTTAGAGTCGTTACGAATTCGTACAAATGACGTGATGACGCGGGTTTGTCATTTATTTCGAAGTTGAAAGTATTTACGGCTTTATAAATAATATGATGCGACAAGCTCGTCGCGTCAGATTTAAACTTTCGCGTTATTTTATTTTACTTCGTTTAAATTCTAATTGTATATCTTTAAACTACATTATTCTTTAAATTACATTATTGATATAATTATGCGTGTAAAGTTGTAAATGCAATACTTCGTGTTTGGCTTCGGAATTACACGAAGATCAGATTCGTCATGACGTGATACGAGAGTCGCGAATCGTCGATGCTGAGTCTACATCATCCGAGCCTCTCTCTCTCTCTCTCTCTCTCTCTCTCTCTCTCTCTCTCTCTTTCTTCCTTTTAATTTCTATTTTTAGATGTTGCCGCGATCACGGCACAAGCTCGCCTCCACCTTTAACCCCGTATTAAGCGTGTATCCCGCAGATACACGCATATACTCGTTGTCGATCTTGTACCTCCGAGATATAGGTACCGATATAGGTGCGCTCGAACCCATCCGCGCGCGTGTACACCACCTCCCGTCACGTGGATTGCTCTTTCCCCGCGGCTCGATAGCCACCAGCCGGGTTTATCTACCGCACGGTGGCGACTGCTACCGCATTTAACGCGATAGTTCACTTGACGCCGCCACCGCCGGCGGTTTCCCCATTTGTATCAGATCTCTTGCAGATGCCGGACGACGGCTTTTACAAGACATTCCTCCACTTCTCGTTCGACGTGCCATTCCGATCGGCCTACGAACGACGTATCCGGAATTCCAACGAGTTCCTCGTACACGCTAATCGCCGCGACACACGTGGCGTAAACGCGTTTCCGCGCGCGCACAGATGGTTCTCTCACTTCGCATCCGAATACGTTTAACCCAGTTCGCGTTTACGATAGCGAACACAATATGTACACGAACAGGTTTACAGTCGAGAATGTTATTTTTAACTTTATGCACATTTTTTGCAAGGCACTTGCAAGACTCTCGCTATAGGAGAGAATTACACGGCGCGCTGTTAATATCGATGATAAATGCGAGGCTCTGGCGCAAGATCATGTAGTATATTACACGAGAGCAAAATGTTGGAATCGGAATTTCTCTGTTGCGTCTCCTCGGGAAAGGCATCTCCTCCGGGAAGGACTCTCGGATAAGTGAGAGAGAGAGAGGAAAACTTCGTATTCCTACGCCCGGACCTCTGAAGTGGACTATCATTTCGTGGCCGAGTGCTTGTTTACTCAGTTACTCGAGAGACGCGTCCGCGAGGTGGTTAAACACTCGAGCAATGGCCGGGCATTAATGCGAGGCAGCACACCAGATGTCCGAGAGGAGAGCGACACTGTCCGACACCGCCTCACAATGCGCGTCGCGTCGGGACAGAGAGAGTGGAATTCCACTTCCATAAATTTCTACCTACACGCCGCGTCGGCCACGTGGCCTGTCTCTCTCTCGAACAATATCCGCCACAGTTGACCATCGGTTCAACTTTCGTATGACTTGAAACGTACGCACGTCTCGCACACCGGTCATTTAAATTGATGATTCTCCGCGACCTCTCCGCGATTCGAACGCGACTGATGTCTCAATGACTTTTAACGAATGAACGGCGCGCGGACGCCGCTTTATAAATTGTGTTACCGCAATCGATGCGGTATGAATGTTCGTCGCTATTAGCGTCGCGCTATGAATGTTCAGTGAAAAAGACCCACGTGCGCGCGATTCGTCTCGGTGAAAAGATTTTTATCTTTCGTTATCTTCCGTCTTTCATCTGTTCGAGAGAACGTTTCAAATAAAATTAAATTCGGATAAAATTTTTCTTATCGCAATCAAGTTTCCGTCTTGAAAGCAGACGACGACGCAATTCGAAATATGTTAATGTTTCTTCCAGTTAATCTTCTGCGTACAGATCGTCACGCGCGTAGCGCAGTAGCAAAGCGAGATAGAGAGTTTCGATTATACACAGCGAGCGCTGTGAGCCGCAAAGATTATTTAGAATGATAACTCCGATTCGTATAATTGAATGTGACGCGTCGCAATTATCACACCGCGGGATTAGGCGAACGTACTTGGCGTTTCAATCTTCAACCTGCGACAGTGACTTCGCAACTTACGACTTCCCGGTCGTGCAGTTGCTCGAGAAGCTCTCCCGCCACGAACGAGATTCTCGGTTGCTCGGTCGAGAGCAAAAAGTCACTTCATGATCGACAATAAGAGACAGAGTGCGAGAGACAGAGATAGAGAGTCTTATTGCGTTGAAGAGCGTTTGCGTGCCGAGCGTCAACCGATCACCGTTCGTTTCTCGAACTTGTTCACTTCTTCTACGACGCTATAAAACTTTGTCATATATTTGCGAATATAACCGCAATTAATTGGATTGCGTTCGTTAAGAGGTTTTTCTTAATAATTCTCATTTCTTCTCATTTTTTTGTATTGATTTTTTAAATGGATAAAATGTAAAACAATCGCAAGATTTTCTCAAAAATCGGAGAAACAAAAGAGAGACTCCTTGTACGTGGTGAGAAAAACGCGTTATTGAATGAAACAGGTTTTTCACGTGCGTGTCATAAAAAGATATACCCGTGGCGCGGAACAGGCCCTCCGTATTGGGCCGAGCGGTGACTAATGGCAAGCCGCGGGTCACTTCCATCCTTTTACGGCGAAAAGCCGGAGTAAAAAATCGTGTACCCGACGAGGATTAAAGGTTCTTAAGTGCCCTTAATTGAAAGGGCCCCACTGACGACGGGAGGAGGATGAATTTCGCTCACGACATCTTTATGCGGCGTAACATACGTATGCGATTCGCGCGTAACGTCGTGTCCCGCGGTTGTTTGCCGCGGTACGAGACAAAATTAGAAGTCGAAGAGAGAAAAAGGAGAAAAAAACGGACGCGGACGCATTATTACGCATAATGATCCGCTGTAATGGCCGTGATCGGAGTCTTTCGGGCGTGCCGAGGAATCTGCAACTAATCCGATATGCGTCGTCGTCTCGTCGTCTTCGGGTAACTTCATCTCTTAATCGCTCGTCTCGACGGCCGAATGGTTAACCATGTTGCGCCTCGATACGGTAGCCTGGATGGCGGCCAAGCGCAGCAGGAAGTGAACTCGAAACCGTTACCGAAAGTAAACCACATTCGATTATTTGCTCGTGACACGCACCACGGTGGATGAATGAACTCTTTTTAACACGCGAAACAAAAGACAATATTCTTCGAAATTCAATTGGAATTTATACTTTTGTTAAGAATATTTTTGAGATTATTTTTGATAATTTATTGAAAGTGTTTTTGTTTTAATTCGAAAAAAATTGGAAACGACAACATCGCGCGACCGCATATGCAATAAATGTTCTTGCTATTTTAAATCGAATCGAGCGCCGCGAGCAGTTAAGTGCATTGCGATTGAAAGTACTGTGGGTGTTTAAGGATTTAAAGTATTAACGTCCAAAGCCGAAAACCTTGTCCAGCTTTCTACCCACAATCTAACCCGCACGCGGCGGCGGCGTAGACGATATTATGAAACAAAACATTGAAACAAAACGGCACTTGCCGTATGTGAATAAGTCTACGAGAAAGGTGAGAGAAACCTGGCGAGAGAAGAGAAGAACGGTCGAGAGATTTTCGTCTAAGTGTGGCTATAATATTGACTTTCGACGTCGGGCGTTTCTGCGTAACGGCCGGTGAACACGAAACCCAACCGTTCTCTGAGCAGCCTCCGAATCGGTGGCAGATTCTCGTTGTTTTATAACTCGGATCCAAAATAAACAACCCTTCCTTTCTTGTGTTTCTAACCGTGAACAAAAAATGATACCTCTCGTATGTGATTTAAAATTATTATATTTGATAATTAAGATGTAAATTGTAAAAATGTTTTTTCGGTTAAAACCACAGTTATTTACATCAATGTGCGAAAATGGAATTTTTGTGATTTCCGATCTGCTGCTTTCGATACCGTCATTAGATGAGAATCCCAGAAACAGTACGGTCACACGTGTGCCAGGTCTTGACTCACAGCCAGATCTCTCGCCTCTACCTCCCGAAAGTGCTTCTTAATAATCTCGAGAGTCGGCGCAAAGTGGCCTAGCCTCTCGCGGAGGCGCCGCATGATTTTTCGGCACACATTAGCGGCCGGGTAGGCGTGATCGTGCGTTAAACGCGTTGAATTTAAGAGGCACGAGCGATAAAGGCGGCCGTTTTTCTTCACCCGATCCCGAGATTTTGCCGGGTGATGTTTTTTTTTTTTTTTTTTTTTTACGACCTTAGTTACTGAAACATTTTAAGAGAATCTTCCATTTCTCGTGCATTTAAAATATCTCAAAAGCGGTAAACTTTCGAAACGGTAGTTCGGAAATATTGATCACTCTTTCGAGGTGATGATGTTTTTTTAAAGGTTTCTGATAAATGGAAAGTAGTTCTGGTAACGTGAGAAAAAGATGCGAGTAAGTTGTATAAAATTCTGTGATTAATTTGAACCGGATCTCATTCGGAAAATACTCAGAGTTTTAAACAGAAAGAAGATTTTTCACAGAACGTACACGTCAGCTCATGCACGTGTGTGAAATCAGAGATTACACACTCTCGTCTCGCTCCGTGTATCTAAAAAATCGCATAACTTTGCTACAACTGATATTACACCTAGTTTGCGCGAACGTCACGCTTGTCAGATAACCGGTGTTGAATCGCTCTTCCTCTGAATCATCTTCTCTTCGGACTACTCCGCCCTATGAAATCGCGCAGGTGCGCCGTTTTATCGGCGAGAGAAACGACGACGCATTTTCCCGACAATATTATTCCGCCGACAAAAGCGAGAATATCGCGGCGCTGATACTCTTTATTATTGCCTCCATTAGTCGTTTAATTTATGCAAAATATATCCTTATTATGATCGGCGGCGCACCGGTTGAATCGTATAAAACGCAACCTCGTTATTGTGCAGACTCGCGCATTTTTTCTCATTCGCACAGATCCGGCTTTGGATTTTCTCTCGTTTCAACAGTAGAACGCAAACGTTCGGATTTTTACCTCTATCAATTAAAATATTTTGACGACACACAAGTTTTTAAATTTCAGAACAACTTTCAGAAACGTAAAAAAAAATAAAAGGAAAAGCAATCACGCTGATAATTACACGATTCGGGGACGTTGAGAGTGTGTAGCGTGTAAAGCGCGCGTCGAAAAATTAACACCTGAAATTGGGAAGCGCGCGCGGATCGAGTGTACGTGCTCGTTTTGATCTAGAGAGCCGGTCCTGATCGACGATCGCGCGTCATTAGCGATATGAATCTGACGGTCCGAAGCGCCAGGTTGATATCGTTGGACCGCAATCGAGTTAAGGCTCGTCTCCCCTTAATTATTTCGTACTGCTCTGGCGCTTATCTGGCGAGCGGTTCGTCGCGAGGGCAATTTAACAGCCCGCGCGCTCAGTATTATCTTTCTACCGCGTGCTTTTTAAATGTAGCGCGGCCGCCGCCGATTTAAATCCCTTTCGACGACTCGATCGCGCGCGAGCACGAACGGGAGGGTCTCGTAATCTGCGAATATATTTCACGACGTGGCGGCGTTGTACGCAAGCGGGTTGCCCGAGCGGCAAGCATTATCCCCTCCCCCTTTCCTCTTTCACAAACCGACAAGACGATAATTTAATTAAGCCATGACACTTGGCGCCCGCGTCGTAATAATTTGTTCTTAACCGCGCGTTGCGGGTGGTGCTCTCGCGGTGGTACAGTCGCGGGTATTTCCTTCACGCCGAACGACGACGGCGGTATAATCCCTCAAGAGAGCGTAATATTTCACGGAAACGATCGGCCGGACAATTGTCCGGATTTCGGGGGATTAAAATGTCTCGCGTTCCCCTCGATTATCATTAGAATCGAGCGAGCGTAAACGAGAGTCGGGTCAATAATTTTCTTTCTATGGAACGTTTGTCCCCGGAATATGTTGTGTTGATGAACGTTACGTTTTCTCTCCGTCCTCCCACGTGGATATTGTCGAAACAAACGTCTTTCCTCTTCCTCTCGCGCGTCATTAACGCGCGCGTCGTCAAGATGCATCATCACAATGCAAACCGCACATCCTTTCGCAATCCGAAACTCGTCATTTTAACATATTCGCTGTTCTTGCGTCGCGCCGATGAGTCACGCGTATCCGTTACGTATGAGCGCGAGAGAATAAATTTATTACACCCCATATGCGCTGACATATAATTCAAAAATATCATATTTCGCTCTTGTGAAGAAATGAAATTACCTTTGAGTCAAGAATTAAAGTTGAAATGAAATTTTTCTAAATTATCAGATAAGAAACTTGAATTTACGGAGATCGTATCGTATTTTCACGCTGATAAAGCTCTCGATCGCTCGACAGATCGACGACGACGAAGATGTACGTCGTAAACTTCGGAGACCGATACAAGATACATCACTAGCTCTTGCGATGTGCTCTTGACTCTTTCTTCGGCGCGTTTTATCGTCAATATTGTGTGTGCGGGTCGTCGGTATATACACGCGCGTGTTGTACAACGCGTGTAAATTTCGCCCACACGCCGCGCGGAGGAAGAGACGCGTTTCTCTTCTCGCGAAACTTCCTTCCACGCCGCTTTTGAGAGATCCCGCGATCGCCGTGGTAGGTAATTAGAAGTGCGCGCCTCGGGTGATTTAGCATAATGAGAAACGCAATAATTACGCTGCCGAGGAGACAAGCTTTCGCGCCAGGTACTACCGGCTATTAACGTAAATCTACGAAACGTATAAGAATCAATTACGGAATGCGCTCGAAGAGAAGCCACACAGGACGCGATCAGATACATAGTAAAGCATCGAGGAGGTTGTTCTCTCTCGTACGGTTCAGACTCTCTCTAAGATCGTACAACAGGCATTAAATCTTGCGAAGGATACATTAATCCTCGATGTAAAACTAATAAAAATCGAAACTTGTTAAAGTTCTCAAAATAGACAATTTCAAATTTATTGTTTAGTAAAATAAAGTAATTGCACACGCGTCGAACCAACATCATTTCAAATTGAATCACACTAATCGTGCGTGTAATTTTGTGTGTAAATTTTTTATTCGAGTTTAATGATGACGAGAAGTTGGCGTGGTTATACACATCATCTCGGGAACATAATTATTTTCTTATTACGTGGAAAGGAGAAGTTCATCGCGATTCGCGTTGGAACTTGCGCGAAGAGTCTCTTGACGGCCGTGTGATACTTCTTCTTCTTCTTGAAGCCGCTGTTTAAATATTCGCGAAACTTGGACGATAGATCAATCTGACAGATGACGTCGATGAAAGGGCGGCGTTATAAGAAAGCCCCCGAGTCACGTGGAGAGAGTGTTCTTTAACTTCTCGCGTTCGTCATTTCGGGAACAATCTCAGCTCGCCGCTTTTCTTTTTTCCGTCGCTTCTTACTTACGAGCGCTTCTCCTTCTCAGCTTCTTTGGTTCGCCGCTCCGTTCTCGCTGCAGTTCTAAATGGAAACTGATGGAACTTGCGAAGTTTCCGGTAAAAAGTTTCCGCTCTCTCTCTATATATATAGTCCGTAAATCTTATTTTCGTACACCATTTTTTCTAAAGCGTGTCGTTTTAAATACACGTTTGCTCTTTGAAAGATGATTTCTGAGAATATTACAATTCAAATTACGAAGCTCATTAACACCTTATTCTATTCGATAATTGCGCGCTGTTCTCGCGTAAAACCTTAAGAGCACTTACTTCGGATCGCCATACGTTCGACGGCTCGCTGCAGGCGTCCAGGATAGCGCACTCCATCACGGGAGTGGATTTGCACCCTCGCGCGCGTGCAAAAGTACGCGTGCTTTCTCTCTGCTGGTTGCTATATACGACGGCTCATAAAACGCGCTAAGTAATAATCGGTGGAATCTTTAGAACCGCGATGCCTTATTGTGCCTCGTTCTTTAATATATACGCGATCCGGTTCGCCTACTTGTGTTTATTGCGTTCGGTTGCGCGGCGATTTTTGTGACGCCGATCCCGATAATGATCAACCGGAGTTGAGTTTTTTCACACCTGCTGGAAAACTGCTGATTCCCCTGACTTCGTTAGTCAGGTGTTGGCGCGACGGACGAACGGTTTACGAAGATACACGAAGACATTATGTAATCTAATCTCTAAAGTAACTTCGCGAACGCGCGCGAATAGCGTCCAGTCGGACAGATAAGTTCTATAACCGTAATTAATACGCTGTTAGTTTCGTAATATCTGCTTATAAAGTAGTTTAAAAGTAAATTAAAATGAAGCAATTATACCGGTGAAGTTGCTTCATGAATTTTATTGCGAGAAATGCGTTCGTATGCGTTGAGATTAGCGTCGGGATTAAGTGGCGAGAGAAAAGAGCTACTGTAACTTCTTTGCGCGGATTCGTGTGTGCGTTTCCTTACACGCGACTTGGCAAGTTACCTTCTCGCAAAGGTAAAGAGAAATAAACGTCTATAAGGATATCGATGATAAAGGAGAGCAAGACAGAAAATCTGCCGATTGCACGGCGCGTCCTCGCAAATCACTGCGTTGTATGCATCGAAATGAGAAAGCGCGCGTAGCTCTTCTCTAGCTACCATAACTCCGATTAGTTAAGACGCACACGGGCTTCGTAATGCATATGCGCGACGTATGTTGCATCCCGCATCGGCGCATATTTTACGAGGCCGTGTCTTGCAGCCTTGCGCGTGTAATTCGATAGGCGGCAGATCCCGACGCGGATACGCGAGCGCTAATTATTTGTAACTCGAAAGGGCGACTGTTTAATTGTTTATTAAACGTCCGGGACCGTCGCACGATTTACCGTCGAGTTATTTAAGATCGCCGGAGCGAACGAGTGTTATTATTAACCGGGCGTGAACGAGTGTATTTTCTTTTAAACGCATGTCAAACAGAAACCCGGTGCTGCGACTCGCGTTTTCGTCATTGCGATCTTCATTAAAAATATTATCAGATACGCGCGTCTTATATTCTTAAAAGAAACACAAGAAAAAAAATTAAAGTTTGACTTTAATTTCACATATGTATTGTAAGTAGAATTAATTAATTAGTACGGTCTTGTGAAATGGACCTGGGATTTAAATTAAACCTAAACGCGTGGGAATAATTATTAGGGTCGGAGAAGAGAGGGATCATTCCCGAGATAAAAATGTATAATTCTCGGCGAGAGAAGGGTATAGGGAGGGGCCGAAATTATCGGTCGCTTATCCATGCAAATTGCGCTAAGTGTGCGGTTATTTGTATTTTGACAAGACGATGATCGGCCGGCGACGATAGGTGGCTAATTTCTGCGAGGAGTGGCTGTGGCCGGACGGACGGGACATTTTTTAGAGAGGCCTTACAGCGGCCCCCTCGTGCGGCCTTCTCATCTTCGGCTGCGGCTCGTACGCGCGTCCTCTTGCCGCTTTTAATGTTCCGTAATTGCTTTCTGTTTGCGGCCTGCGGCGAAATATTTCATACGGCACTAAAAGAGGAAGTCGCGGCGGTTTGTTCGTCCACCGCAACGATCGCCGATGGACAGACTAAAGGTCTTAAATAATTTCGACCTTAACGCGTCGATCTCTCGCTGTCGCGATATCACCGCTTCGATCGTAAAATATTAAATCTGTTGTTTATTATTTTATATTGTTTATTGAAGTTGGACAAATTAAACTAAAAAAAACATTTTTTAGAAAGAAATCTATTTTACATTTTAAAAGATTTTTCACACCAATAAAATCTATTTTTTCGCCAGGAATTTATTATCGATTTGGAATAATCTATGAGTGTGTTGAATTAGTATGTTTAATCAATTTGTCGAATAATAAATTAATAAATAACAGATATTAATTTATATATAGTTTAAAATTAATACTTTTATTAATTAACGTACATATATATACAAAGCTCTTTTATTTGGAAACATACTTGTCACTTTGTTCCTTTCACTTGTGTGTTGGAGTTTATTCTTAGCGCATTGTATCTTAGCGCGCGCGATTTTTTCGCAATCAAGCACACGAGCGTTTACATGCATTAACAACACAACTATCTCGTCCGTTCCAATAAATTACACCCGCGGCACCTACGATATCGACACTTTGCAATAACCAATATCGCTCTGTCGCTTGAAGCCGAAAGGATAAATCTTCCGTATATCGCAACATATCACATTCTCCTCTTTTTCCTTCCAAGAGAACAGAAATAGAGAGATACGACTTTAGTTGTTCTCGCTTCGACGTATTGAATTATCCAGCGATACACACAGCGTGACTCGGCCATTATTGCACTCGCGCGTTTCGCAATCTGTATCAAACACGAGAGTTACATGTATTAATAACAAATTGTCTTCCTCGTGGTGTGTATAAGCCACGATGCGGTGTATTACAAGCGGAACTTGTGTGTTTCGCTTCGTTCTGTGTCGGCCATTTGTCACAATATTACAAATCGGACTTGCGTGACTGATTATCGCTCATTATCGCGAATCCTTGCATTGACGCGGGAGAAAGAGAGATAAAGTGTCTCGCGCACACGCTCTCTTCCGGCATAAAATTCTTCCCGGTCCTGATACATGTCAAACACGGAGAGTTGTCGTCGTTCCCTCGACTCCGATTCGACTCCGTTACAGCAGAGCGTGGTCGTTGTCGAATTGTCTCGGGACCGAGATAAAAAGTTGATATGTCGTCGAGAAGTTACAGATAAAAAAAAAAAAAGAACGTCGGAACGTCGTACACACATGGCGGCCGGGATGCGGTTCATGTACAGCGAGTCTTAAATTGCTTTTACAAATTTATCGTCTCGTTCCCCGCACCCTCGCGGAACCACGGAAAAGATTCGTTCAGTTTCTTGGAAAAGTGCGTTATATTCTCGTCCCGAGCGCTATCGAGATAAGGACGGAAAAATTTACGGCGCGATCGCCCACCGATATGTCCGTACATGTTGAAAAGATTCGATCGCGCGCGCTATTTTACATGAAATCCGTCCATTATATTGATTGTACATCGACATTTTACAGATCACATGGTTTTTAAAGTAAAACCCGTTAACGTTGCCACTTTTAATGTAACATGATATTCTTATTGTGTACGATTTTAACTTTAAAATCAACTTTTATTGTGATTTTCAATTACAATGGTGATAGGATTCAAATTTTTCTGTACCTACTACCAGAATCGACAGCACGAAACAATTCACCGATCACACATACAAATCAATTGCGCTTTGAGTAATTCGATTTAGAGTCGCGTGCACATAGCTATAATTTTCGAGATTTCTGCAAAATTAATCACCGCAATTATCGGAGTAATTATTCACTGCCCCGAATTCTGCTAATTGTAAGTATAGACAATAGACCGGTAATATTAATGGATAATAAAATAAATATTGGTTTAGAGAGAGAGAGAGAGAGAGAGAGAAGAAGCAGAAAGCATTTTAACATCCATATATATGTATTTCCATATATATGTATTGTTAAAACATAATTATCTCTTTTCGCAATCACTTGTACCTCGTAAAATATAAAAGAAAAATTGCAACGAGCAAAAATTGCAGAGAAATAATCACGGGAAAATAATGTTTTTGAGAAACAACTCGTTAAGCACACAAGTTCGGGGAGAGATTTTAATTATGTGATGGGACAACACCTAATTAAAAAGTCGCCGCGGGAATTAGATTGTTGACAACTCGGGTTTTAAATAATTCTTTTCCTCGAGCTGCAGAAAAAAGAAACCGTTTCTCATACCGGTATCCTGAAAAAGAAAACATGCCGGGCTACCACAAAAAATTCGCGACATAAATATTGTCCACGCCCAGACGTCGAGTTCGCATCCTTGCCCGCGGACACGACTCACTCTCTTCGCGCGGAAAGACCCGCCATCGTGCTTTGCCGATCTCGTCATGCTTCTTTCTGCAAAATAATTTCCCGTTCTAACCGCGCAGTCGTTCCGCGCGCTTGTTAGTGAAAGTCGTGTGAAAATGCAACGTATTTTAAATAAACGATTTAATACGAAAACTTGTACAAATACAACAACACAGAAGAATCACTCAGGATAGAAAAAAGAGCAGATATGTAAAACAAAAGCATTTTGTTCTGGTTTATAGCTCAGTGATATCGTTCCGACATAGCTGCGGGATATCAACTTTCTAAAAAAAATATATAATAAAACAGAAAGAGCAATCTGCATACTTTGGCTGTAAAACAACAGACATTTTACACGAAATAAGAGAGAGAAAAGAGAGGAGCAAAAGCGAAAAAGAGACGCCGAGTGAAATCGGACTGCGGACACAAGTCCGTGCATCGGTGTGCGAAAAGAATACGCCCCCCTCTTTCGGAATGGGGGGAGATAGCTGAAAGAATTCAACATAAATATTGTCCACGCCCAAACGGCGCGGATCTCCGCAGCCTTGTCCGTCTCTCCTACCACCACGTGCAGTTCTCTTTCCCCGTGAGAAGACGTCCACCACCACGGCTGTTCGCCGTCCACCACTACATCAGTGACCGTGTCACCGAGATCCTCGTTTTCTCCTTGTATCACCTTCACCGGATAGCCACCACCACTACTACCTATTGCCAACTACCACCATTACTGACCAGGAGCGCGCGGTCGTCATCATCGCCACCATCGCGAGCGACTCGGACCGATCGCCATCGCGGCGAAAACTAATAAAACGAGCAGAAAGCGGTCGCGAACGTAGCGGGGAGCTGGCAAAAGGATCTGCGAAGGGGGCGGGATAGAGGCGAAGCACACGACGAGGCACTCCGAAGGTGTGCGAGAAGTGTTCCTTCCGTTGGCGTGGCCCTATTGAAAGGCGAAGGTAAATTTACAGCTCGGGTGGGAAGGGTGAAAATTTACTGCCGCGCCTCGTGGACGACGCGATTCTCGCAGCGCGGTGTGTTACTCGGGCGGTAAAAGTCCGCCGAAAATCGAATAATGGCGGGTGCCCGGGGTTCGACGGACGCATTGGAGAACAAGAGGAGGGAGATGGCTGCTCGCGGGAGAGCCGTAGCGGCAGCGCGCGTATTAAGTGAATAAATAACCGACTCTTTGGGCGGGACAGCCTCTCGTCGCCCGCGGCGGGAAATTTATTTAAAAGTTTACTGCGCTATAAATAATCCGATCGGTATTGTGCGACGCGGATCGGTGATCGCCGGTCGGTCGGGCGCGCGATCGACTCGGCGATCCGATGCGTCGATCGTGATCGCGCGTCAATCCCGGGATTACGAGCTCTCGGGAACGCACATACGTTGTCTCAAGATTGTGTGCGCTGGATCGTGAAGCGATCGAGAGACGTCTTGCCGATCGTTCTTGCATGATCTTATGATGCGGTCGGAAAGCCGGTGAGTGAATTGCGATAAAAGGATAAGGCGGTTCATCACCGCTCTCATCGCCCTCGACGTAACTTTCGTTCCTTTTTTTGTTAAAACTCGTAGAAAAATTCTTGAGTAAATTTTGAGCAGCTCTACTTGGATTACTCCTTTCTCTCTTAAATCGCTTTAAATTTTTCTTTCCCCATCGCGGTTGCCTCTGCACGCGCTACGCTGAAGAGCAGTAAGAAGTTTATCTTCGAAGTTTCTTTTCGTAGTAATTTACTTACTTTTGAGGCTTTACGCAACGCAATTACGCAATAGACCGTATCGTGTCGCTTAATTAATTACGCAAGTTGAACACTTTCTTACATCTTGTGCGAAGAAAGAATAATATTTTTTTTCGGAAATTGTTTCGCCAAAATAAAACGCGAGGAGAACGTAACGTCAAGAAAAATTATAAATTAAAAAAAATATTGAAAAGAGTTCGGTCTCAACGCGCGCGTTATTTAAAAAACAGACATTGAATTGAGAACTGCTTTTTTTTCTCTCTCTTGGTCGAAGTGTGTTATCGAATTTTTTCTCTTCGTTCGAGACGGGAGATTGGTATCGAAAGCTCACGCGGAGTGCAAGAGATATCGATTACCTAATTAGGTAAAAGCCGAGCGGCGGATCGCGGCGACGACGTCCTGGAGATCTTAACGATCGACTCTCGCTAACGAGATAGGCCAGTTCTAGGTAGAGCGGCACGTTAACGACGGGCTGTTCCCTTGGTCCGAAATATTTTATATCCGAGAGAGAGAGAGAGAGAGAGAGACCCGCGGCCGGATACGCCATTAATTTCCGAGGCGCAACGTCGTTTCGCGCCTAATAAATGTTCATCGCGGAAAGAAGGTTCGAGAGAGAGAGAGGTGGGAGGAGATCGTCAACCCGGGCACACAGCCACCGATTCGATAATTTACTATTTTACTCGCTGTAAATAAGCGCATCAGCGCGCAGTTTTATGGCGGCTACGAATCTCACGCAGTCGGATTACTGTGATATAAATAAAAAATAGAATCTCTCTTTCTCTCTTGGGAAGTCGAGAGAGGGGGCGAATGATTTCGTGCCGTCGCGAGATTTCTCTTCGGTGGGACGAGCAAGAAGAAAAAACAATCTTGCCAATCTTTATTTTTGTTTCGTGCTTCTCGTTCTTATAGCGCACATAAAAGCGATATCGTTTCACACCGAAGAATATAACATGTTACTAATAAGTAATCGTAATGAGAGAGAGAATCACGTAATGACAATACGTGGGAACGGCGTGTAGCAATTTATTACGTAACATTTATAAGCATTTTATATTGCAAAAAAACGAAATACAGAGAGAAGTGAATTTTTATTGTCAAGACAGATAACGTTCTCATCTGTGTGGAAGTAACATAATCATAAAATCATCTGAATAATTACAGATCCTAATTAACGAAATGATTAAGTGCGGATTGTACATGTGCCCATTAGGGAAAGATATCACGCAAGTAATAACGGCACATGAGAACCATCTGAGCTCTCGCGACGCGTGATGACGATCGCGCTATACTAAAACGCGAGAGTTAGAATATTCGGCGTGGCGCGTTAAATTCCCGGTTTAAGCGATCGTAAAGGACCGGCTTCGTCGAAAATTTGGGATCGATAGCACGGCCCGTCACGATCGAAGGGCTATCTCCCTCATCCCTCGTCACGGAAAATAATACAAGACGCGAGCCCGCGGGAATATCCTGGCTTTATCGTCGATAAAGGTATGTGAGTTTTGAACGCGTGAGACAAGATCGTTTCAATTCTCTTGTCTCGGATATTCGGCGAAGGAATAAGATACGTCTCTTCTCGACAATAAAGTTTTTTTTTATTTGTCTCTTTCTTGTTTGCAATATAAAATGTTTATAAAATAATTCTGTACAAACAAATTATCTCTTTAACACGTGTACAATAAAATTGTCAAGTGTGTGCCTTCGTAAAAAATTATATAAATCTTAATATTTTCGTAACTGATACAAAATGGAATACCTAACTATAATGTAATCTTTAGCAACAGTTTTATATAATTATTATACATAAAGCAATCCTGTTTTTAGTTTTCCATCTTCAACTATTTTATTTTTATATTCGCGCGCGCTATCGATTATATTTATTCGATCGAGGTTGTTTCTCACACTGCGGCAGGCAGAAGCGTGTGTGCGCCCGTGTGAGACGCAGAAAAACAGGTTATCGCTGTACGAGGGCGCGTTGAACCCGATTAACGTCGGACACTGCCAGTAAATGTCAGTTCTACCCACTGCTCGCAATGCAGCTTTCTGCAGGCGATAATGCAGTTGGCCGCTTTGCCGCCAGTTGGGCAGAAAATATTTAAAAAAAGAACACATTTATTGCATAAATTAGTTGTATATATACAGATATTTATCTATTTAAATTTGTTACACGCACACTCGTGTGCATACACGTAATTATTCTCAAAAATAAAATCAAGACAATGGTGCATAAACCAAGTTTTCGAAACGTACGTTTTGTCGGGAATAATATAAAAAAATTAATAAAATAACTTACCGCGATAATATGCAATAAAATCTTGCAATCAGTGAATAAGAAATAACGAATTTTTTGTTGATTAAGTTGATTATTTTGTTTCTTCTTGGTTATCAGTAATTTGCTACATCGCGATTCGCGGTTAACAGTTCTAACGGATTACCTCGTCACTTCGTATTTTATAATAAAACGCTTTTACACAATGTGGCCATCAACAATCATCCGCTCGCGACCATGCCGGAGAAACTATCAACTCACACTTGACTATGCGAAATAAATGTTCGTTTACCGCAAAACTCGATTCAGCTTATTCGTCGCAATATAAATGTGACGAGCAGAACGATTTTATATCGCACGTGACGCGATAGCGCGGTGGCGATATCGTAATATCGCGTAATGAAATCCTAATCGCGTTAGAAGATGAAAACGATTCCGACGAAGGCCTCGAGGTACATTCGCGCTTACGCTCAAGCACAGCGATTAAAGCTTCGTACAATTTTTCTTCCACGCTGTAACACTCCGCGCTTCTCTCCCGTCGTTCTCCTCTTCGGCGCACGTCTTCTGCATATCTCTCCGCAATCTTTTCGCTTGTGCCCGCTCTTGCACTTATAGTCCGGGAAATAGAATCTCTCTCGCGGTTTGAGAAGAATTGAGAAAGAAAACCTGTTGTAAATTATAATTATTTTTCTACAAGACTTTTATACGTTACACCGTGTAAAACACAGTTGCGTTGAACAACAGATTTGCGAAAAAAAATTATACGATTTCTTCGCAGGAATTCTTTTATCTTATTTTGTAACATTATTTTATAAAAAAAAATTAGAGATGTAGAAGTACTGATAAAAACATTTATCGCATAAAACTATTTTGCGTTTTACTTCCGGCAGATTTGTATCATAGATATACAATTGCTGAGCTGTGTGTGTGATCTGACAAAATATAGAAATATAATTTTTTTTTGCGAGGAAAGAAAAAGACACTAATTAAAATCTATCTGCTGCGGTGCGAGAACGCGCGGAAGAGGGAGGAAGTGTGGGCACAAAGTTCATAGTCAGGAAAAGGAAGGGTACGATGTCCTAGGCAGGATCATCGATCACGTCACAAAGGGAACTACACAGGAACCCCTTCTGGTTTCATCTACCACTCTCTCGCTCATTGTCAGACAATTTCTCGGGTCTCGTGGCGGCCACAGAAAGGCACGTTGAAATGGATGGCTCGACAGTGACGAGTTATTCGGATTCCCTTAACAGCTGAACCAAGCTTTCTTCCAATTTCAATCCGTTTCCGCGCCTGATTTGATCAAAGCAGCAGAAGCCTTTTTATTTATTTATTTTTTGTTTAAGCCTGTCACGGCAATGACATATTAATACAAATACAGAAGCTTACGAGGGATTAGAATTTTAAATGATTAAATAATTTTCGGATTTCACTAAATTCTCTGCCGAATTTCGGGAGATTTGGATAATACTCGTGTTGATAAATTCGCCAAATGAGTTATAAAGTAGATTTCCGATAAATTACATGTATTTACTTGTTACGTCACTATTTGAACGAGTTTACATGTATTTATTTATTATATTTGTTGTATTGCTACATGTTATTACACGCATTTATTTGTTATATTTGTTATATTACTAATTGAACGAATTTTTTTTTGCCAAAAGTTAATGCGATAATTATTAATATATTTATCATCATTATATTTACTCATTCTAATTAGTCAAAGAGGATATTTAACGAGATATCCATTAGAGCGCGGAGTGGTGGATCGTATATTTCTTTTTTATGTTATTACGCGTCTTCCTCTTCTCGCCGGCGCGAAAAGAAAAATGTAAGAAGAGGTCGCGTGATGGCATCCCTCTTGCTCGGTAAATAAATTACCCCGGTCTTATCAGGAGTAATAGGGCTGCGCACGACACAGATTGGTCGACGTCGGGCACGCGAATTAAAAGTTACTACCGCGCGGTCCGCGTTACTGGCGCGGCAAGACGCCGAAAAGATGGTGCTGGCGACGATGCCGAGGGTGTAAGTACGTACA
>QVOB01012576.1:0-45492 GCA_014839585.1 Pseudomyrmex concolor
TTTTTTTTTTTTTTTTTTTTTTTAATTTTATACGCGAAGGCGCGCGCGCGCGCGCACACACACTGTTCTACGCACATGTAACATTTAATTTATGAAACAAGATAATCGCTTCTGAACGATGCAATAATTAAGATAGGCAAGGTGAGAAAAACAGTTTTCGCGATCGTTTGAAATGTCGAACGCACCGAGAGAGCAATTTACGTTTTACTCACAGACAAAATAAAAAAAAAAAAAAACAAACAGATAAACAGAAAAAAATCCTAGAGAAAATAATAACTTCGTCACTTTTTGCAATATGCTAATTATGTCAATTATGAGTTATATCTATCTATTTCTCCCCCTATCCGGCTTCTAACGCGCGGTTATCTGATTAGTTTTCGTAAATTACATCGTTCCATATTTTCTTCGTGTGGTAAATGATTGATGAATTCTAGCCGATTAACATTCCAGCTTGACGCGAGGCATTCATTTGCTGCCGGGATTGTGCCGTGTATAAAAATATGAATCTTTAACTTGTATTAGTAGTAAATCGAACGCGCTTCTCCATCTTAATACAGTTACAAATATAAGTAAAAAAACCCATCATCTAATTACACTCTTGCATATGTATAAATGCACGCATGTGTTCTCTCTCTTTTTCTCTCTTTAAATAAATAAACGTAAATGTAAATTAATACGTATTAATTTATTTCCTTAAAAACTACAATATTATTAAAATTTTAACATACGTGTTGGTTTAATCTCGTAACAATAGTGTAATATATTTTAACTATATTATTATTATTGCATCTATTTTTTTATGTAATGTATATGAATTGTATTCTTATAAAACTAAATATAAAATTTTACTTCGCCATTCTCTCACTTTGAATCTCGAGATCGAGAATGGAATATGAATGTAGTAGGTGTCTGATGTATTTAAAGTGTGCGTCTCGTGAAACCGAAACGGAGGAAACAAAAGGGGTTGGACGAGTAAGTGAGTCCCACGTACAATGCAAACAGGCCTCGGTCGCTCTGACAGATTCGTGTCTGTCCTGGTCTGTCGTGAGTGATGAGACGTCTTCAATCACAAAGGGGGTCTTTGCCAACACTTTAAACGCCGCCACGCAGTTGCAGGAAATGAAAAAGAACATTGGGTATGCATAGACACGTTCGGTACATTTCATATTAACCGTCATTCGATTTAATATTCTCGCGCTATGGGAACGATCATCGTTTAATCGAACGCTGACTGTTCCATATTAATATTGTTATATCGGGGTTTCTCCTGTATATTTATATATTCTTGTTTGCGACTCCCGTCCCGAGCTGTCAGACAAATACGTATGAAAACTTGTTCCACACACGACAGAGAATTACTTACGACGCGTTTATTCGACGAATGTGGCTCGTGAAATCACAACCGGCGTGTGTTATGTGTGTTTGAGTGGCAGTTATTTGAACTCGGTGTTTGAAAATTGTGAGGTTGGCACGTTCATCAATTCAAAATTGTGATCCAGAAGGTAGGGTATAACGAATCTACAGACGATAAGGCGCGCCGTGGCGTAGGTCTAGTCTGGTGAGACGTATACGTTAGAAGGGAAGGCATCTTTTGATGCCTCTGGCCTTCGGTTCGGTCCAGTCGTGCATCTTGTATCGGACGCGGACAGAAAGAGGTCGGCATAGATCTGACGCCCGCGATGAGCGCCGCTGCGGTATAATATTAATGATGACTCGCTCGCCCCTCGGAGAAGAGGCTGTCTACTTGCTCTGTCCTGCAGTGTCCTTTTTCTTCAGGCACGGATGCACTTTCTTCATAATCAGTTTATGCGCGTACTTCATTTATTAATTTGTCTGGCGTTGATAAACCTTCAATTTATGATCGCCAGAGTTTTTTCAATTTTCTTTTGAGCTTTTATTTGTTACAATGCCATTTACGATTTTTATTAGTTACATCCTCCGATGTAACTTATAGGTAATTGGATTTTTCAATTATGTCACGTTTATTTTTGCGTGTATTATTTTTCGTTGTTGAATTTTAGATCTCTTTAAATTGACACACACATCTAATTACTTCAAAATCGTCTTATTTTTCGATTGTACTTGATCTCGATATAAATAAAAAAAAAAATATAATTTATATAAATTGTTTATCTTAAAGTTTACCTTAATTTTTACTCATAGATATTTTTTATTGTTAATTTAGGCGTACGATATAGACGATTCTTCTGTCTTAAATAAAATACTACAATTAATATGTGCAATTAATATGTGTAATTGTTAATGATTTTTGTAAAGTGACACATCTTTCAGGACGTTCTTTTATAAATTTCCATCTGTATCATGTTGCAAGTCTGCTTTGCGAGATAGTTACAATGAGGTTTAAAAAATTGTTTTCTTTTTGAAGAAGTGATTTTTACGATTCTTTAGCAATATGGCGGAAGATCGTGTGGTACCTTTGGAGGATACATCCAGCGGGGAAGATGGCTGTGGCCCTGACCACCTGCTGCCTCTTTGATTCCGCCGCTAGAATCTCATTTAGCCGTGTAATCCCGATGTTCATTGACGATGGATTGCCCCGTCTGACCGGCATTGTAGGTGTACTAAAACATTTTACGTCGTCTAATACATCATCGATCGAGAATAAAGAGTAGATTGGCAACAACTACGTTTGCTGTTACAGCCGATCCGCTAAAACATCCGGCTCGAAAGAAAACAATCCGCGCGGTTCAAAACAACTCTTTGCAAAACGCGTTGCTGGATAAAATTATTTTTTATTTTTGAAATGTTAAAATTCGAATACAAATTGATACAATCGTCACAAGCACACAACTACATCGATGTGTGCTAATTGATGAAAACTACGTTTGAAAATAAAATTTGGGCTGTAACGATGAGGAAGAAGACGAAGAAGAAGAAGAAGAAGTTAGTATAAATCTTTACAGAAATTATAGCCTGTAGATTAAAGTAATGATTAACATTTCAACGCGTATACCAAGAAGCTCAATAATTGATAAAGGAGAAGAGATGACAAATTGAAACATTTAAGGTGACGAATTATTAAGCGCGGTAAATTGCGTCTCGCAGTTCTCGATTTCCATGGAAGACAGTGATTCGGCTTTCCTTGCTAACAATGAATAGACATTGATTGTTTGCGCCGTGTCACGTCGCAACGTGTCACGGTTTTAGAGTTGCGTTTAATTCAATTTGCGAGAGACTTACAGCCTCTCTCTCTAGCCTTGGTCATCGGGCGCAGCGCGCGCTTTGTAGTTTTATAATTTTTTTAAAATCGTAAAAAATCAATTTGGAGTTACGAATTATAAAAATAAATCTTCTGATGGTTGCGTTTAAACGATTCAGAAGACGTTTACTACCGAATCTACGAGGAAGGTAACACAGACCATCAATAATGTGTAAACACTTTCTCTCTCACATCTATTATTGCAATCTTATATTGCTTCAAGCTAACTAATGAATTATTGTTTTTTTAATTCAATTTAAGTAGAGTTTTATTTCAATTTGAATAGTGTACACAAGAATAAAAATAACTGGACCACCCAAATATACACATGTGTATTTTTGCGTTTCGATCCGCGCGATTTGTTTATAAATTCAGATTGTCAGAGCGCAACCGAAAGAAACTCTCCCTTAAAAAAAAAAAAAAAAAAAAGGGAAAGGGGAGAGAATCATCTTCGGAACTTGTGCCTTGCATCTTAGCCGCTACGGAAAGGCGAGTGATTGGTGCCACAATGAGACGTGTCGACTAAGGATGCCGCTCATCAAGTGAATCAGCAGCAAATAGTAGCAGGCTAATAAGTGCTATTATTCCGTCGTCGTGACGTTATGCACGTGATACCCTAGGTACATAAATACGGAAGAGGAGAGGAAGAAACGAGAGAAGGAGGTACTGTTACGTCGACGCGGACGAAAGAGAGAGAAAGTTACTGTTAGGCGGCTGAACTCCCTCGTCCAGCCGCGCCGATGACCAAGCATATTCGCGCCCAAGTCTAGACTCGCTGGTTATGCACCAGTCCAAGAGTTGCCCTGAGCCACGGTTGAATAGCCATCGGCGCACATTGCGCGCATTGACACAAGTCCAGTTTCACTGCACGGTAATCCAACTTTTCTCCGCCGAAGTTCTCTCAATAGTATACACGCCTGTAGTGCGCGCGAAAATACTATTACGCTTGTAACGATATCTATTTTCCAACCTTGGCGTGTCTGATACAAAGCGAGTAATTTATAGTAAACACAGTATCTCGATTTAATGCAAACGTATTTTACTCGTTCTTCGTTGGAAGTGTCAACTGTTATTTGAAAGAAAATATATACGCGTAAAATGGTAAACTACCGATTAAAAAAAAAAAAAAAAAAAAAAAATGATATCTCGGCAGACAAATTTCCTGAGATATCCTCTCTCCTTTGCATTCGTACTGCAAAGCGAGAATATACCTACACGTATGATGCGCGCGTTATATGCGGCTTTACGTGATTCTACAGTGGCCAGATCGCCCGGTATTATCTCGACTATTTGCGCAGAGCCACCGGTAATAGCCGGAATCACGAGTAGGAAGAAGAAGAAGAAGAAGAAGAAGACACGCGGAGTCGTTGGTGACCATTTTTCGAAAGTAGCCAACGGAAGAGAACGTGAAACGAAGAAATAAGGAAGACAAGGACGGAAATCTAGATGGAAGAGAAAGAAATAAAGAAAAGAGGAAAGAAATGAAAGCCTGTCAGAGCTACGTAGAGCAAAGTGGGAGAGAGAAGAAGCGCGGATGATGCGATTGCAGGAAAAGAGCGAGAAAACGGGAGAGAAAGACGGAGACGGAGATCTAGGAGGGTATTAGCCGGTCTGAAGGGTGGATGCGAAGAAAGAGAGTTCCCTCTTTCTTATATATTTTTTCTTGTATTCTCCAGCGTTCCTTGGGAAAAGTTTGTTGTTTGAAGCAGCGCTCTGCCTCTCTCTGATCATTAATCATGCCGAGTTTTGGTTTGACTAGCAGCAGCGTCGGTATGGCTCTCTCTCTCTCTCTCTCTCTTGCTCTTTTCCTTTTCTTACCCCCCTTCTCCCACCTTTCTCTCTCTATTCCTCTTTTACCTCTGTGCACTCTCTCCCCTTATTCCCCTGTTCCTGTTACGTCGCCTTCCTTGAGCCAACCTCGTAGTTGGGGGAAAGAAAGAGGGTTGCTGGCTGGGCGGTTGGTGGGGGAGGTTGGTTCGCCTCTACTCCTCATCCCAATCCCCCTAATCTGCTTCCATCCTGCTCACAGTACACCCCTTCGTGAAAGCAGGGGCCCACTACACGAGAATATCATAGAAGGGTGCCACCGTTAGAAAAGGAGAAACCTTCGTATTTCGTACTTTTCTTAGCCCTCTAAAAGCATCGTATATATACGCGCCAACTGGGGTCATTTCTTCTTTCTCCGCGCTTTCTCCGAGCTTTCTCCGTAATAATAGTTTGTAAAGCCTTTAATCCTGTGCGGATACTACCCGTGTACGCAACGTTTATCGCGATATCTATTGTTGTCGATACACACATCGACATCAGACAAAAGCAAATGCACGAAATGACGTGGCAGCTGTGTGTGAGAGAGCGCGTACATGAAGAAACACATTTTGCAAGAATATTATTTGATTAATCGCCGTCTCGGGAACAAGTGGAGTTTAATTAAAAATAAAATGCACTTTAGCTCGGAATCATATTTAGTTATCTGACACCGCGTTTGGGTAGAGATATCGAGATCAGAGGAAGAACGAGGTGGAGCCATACCTGTGGATCGGTACCTCGAAAGTTACGGGGTCCCGCTGCAGTTGATTAACGATGTGAGCGTCCAGGTCGAGGTGGGTGGCGCATGCCTTTGTGACAGCACAGCCGCTCCTCTACTCCTCGACATCGCCACCGTTGCTATCGCGGATTATTATAACTCGTACGTTTCATCTGCCTTCTTCATCGGCTGTTCAGTAGACATCGAAATGGTCACCGGTTATCATCACGTTCGTTTATCTAAGCGGTGGTTCGAGAAACTCAACTTCCAAGAATAGAAGTGGCAAAATTACATTCGCGAAATCGATTTTACATTATTTTCGTGTATCGAGTAATTTTCGACGTTTAAAGTAACAATTTGATGAAGTCGCAGGTAAGAAGTTTAGAAGACGAATCAAATATTCGAATATGAATATATATTTGTGTATATCTCATATAGAATAATATATACGTAGAATATGATATAATGAGGTTCCAAGGTTTCTTCGAATTTGACACGGGTGTTCGAATAACAAATAATTATGACGCTTCCAATTTCGGGTTATTTCAAAATATCTGAACAATAGTGAGAGGATGTCGTGTTTGCTGAGATAAGAGAGATGTCAAAATGATGGATAAAACACCCAGGAAAAGCGCGGTCAGATTTACTTTTAAAAACATGACCGAATTTCGATAGATTGGTTTTGTTAGCAGTGCACGTATCTTTAATGTGCACTGTAACATGTGTTAAAAATGTGTGTTCAAACGAAAAAACAACAAACAAGAAAAGTGCGGTGAGATTCAGTTTTAAACACATGGATAAATTCTAATTTTATTGACAATGTCCAACGTCATAAGGTTGTTTGAAAGTTTATCGACAATATATATCATTAAATATGTATTAAATTGTCAATATATGTATATTAAATATATGTTATTAAATTATCAAATTAGTATCTTTTGAAATTGAGTAAATTTATTATCAAAAAGATAATATCGATAAAGATATATCGTTGGGAAATCTTTTTGACGACTTTAACGTAACATAACGTAAATTAAGTTTAACGTAACATACATATGTATGTGTTATAATATACATTTATAATATATTATATGTCGTTACTTGCCGATATGCCGCAAAAAATAATACTAAAACAAATACATTACATCTAACTCTCGATAAATTTATAATTACACATATGGCATTTAATTTTACACTTGTAGTATTCTATATCGCTAACCAGAACGGAATCCATTTTGTGAAATGAGTTCGGTCCGGCAAGATGAGAGAAAAGAACGAAAGGCGGGTGAAAGGAAAGGGTCGATCTGACGAGGGTACCTACCCTATATTGGCAGGCGTGGCTGCGGGTTGCAGGGTGCAAGAGGATTTTGAGGGATCGCTGATTGGTTCTCTCCGGCGGAATCGACTGGGAGAAAGAACGTGAAATCTCGTGAACGTGGGATCTATAGAACTTCGAAATGCCAAAAAAAGACCTTTTTCTGCCCTTACGTAAAGAGGATACAACGGGTTCCGCTCGCAGTCTTAATCTTAGATGCGCAGCTATGCTAGTAGTCTTGCACGTTGAAAAATTTTCCCTTTTAAAATTTTTGTATTCTTAGAGTATCAAAGAAATCAATAAAACGCATAACAGGAAAATTGAATAAGGTATTTATCATCTACGCACACATATAATTTCGCGAAAATTGTTCGATTCTCCAATTAGTTTGAATAAGAACTAATAATCTTAGTAAAAGTTAATGACATTCTATATGAAATCTTATGTAAGTAATCTTACTAGAGAAAAGATTAAAATAGTTTCTCGTGTGTACAATCAAGAGAAAGTAAATTACAAATAAAAGAATCTTGCATAACTTTTTTAATATTAAATTATACATAGAAGAATGCGAAAGATCCGAGTTCGACTTCTGGCCAAGATGTCTTGGCCAGAATCATGATTTTGAATTTTATTAATTTCAGAAATAGAAATCAAAGAGCCCAACGTGGCTATATGATCCATCACGTGGCAATGAACAGCAATACTTTAAAATGTATTTTACAATTAGACGTTTCGATCACAGTTTGTTTATCATCTTCAGTAACTGAGCAATATAAATGAAAATAAATTTTTTAATTTTATTGGGAGGGTTAAATGGATGATTCATATTTATGTGTACAAAGTAACATCTTATATGAATTGTAGAATTATTTAATTCGAATTTTCTATGTGTATTAATTTATACACATAGAAAATATATTCTAAAAAATATATTTTGCACGTAGCTATACGTCATCCAACCCTTAAAGTCCTACTTCTTGATTTAGTTTACAAATAGGAAGTTTAAAGCTTGATTGAAGAGAGAAAGAGAAAGAAAGAAAGAGAGAGAGAAAGAGAGAGAGAGAGAGAGAGAGAGTTCAAGCAAAACTTATGCACTTTAAAAAAAAGTAAATTAATGAATATTTTACGTGATATTTCGGTTATTAGAACTCGAGGAAAGAAAAAGAACGACCGAAAATGTTCGCTCTTGATAACGTCATTCGGTGTCGAGTCTGCGAATGAACTTTGGGTATGAGGAACACCAAAGTTTTCTGGGTGACGGTGAGTCGAGGGTGACTCGCGTGATTGCAAACCTCTCGATGGGTGATTGATTTACTTTGAATGATTAAAGAACGTCGAAGAAGACCAAAAGAGTGGAGGCGAGCATAGTATTCGATAGACTCATCAAACTTTCTCGGGAAAATATTAAAGTTCTTTTCCTTAATATCTCATTGATGTTTGTGCACACAAAATGTATCTGTCAGCAATAGAGGGGCTTTGAAAACACGCAAATAACAAGTGTGGAAAAAACACGCGATATCAAACAATAACGCGCGAAAAACTCGTTATATAAATATGTTGAAAAAAAAAAAAATAATAATACATAATATATCGTAACAGATATTTGCTAAATATCAAAGTTCATAGAAAGAATATATACGCGTGCTGGGATACCGTGTCGATTGACACGTTGCGTCAGAAGTGGTTACATAGAGACGCACAATCGACGTTGTTGAGAATTTTCTTATACACTTGGGAAGCGAAGTTGAAGTAAGATAAAGGTCGATAGGAGTATCAAAGGGGGAATGAAAGATAGCGGTACTGCTTACGGAGGGTTATTGTGCGTCCATCGGTTACGGCTCATCAGCTGCTGTAATTCCTATCTTCGCCTTTCGTATGAAAGATCGAAGGTCCTCCAGGCGCCATATTTATTCTATTTCGTCTTCGTCGCGTTTCTTGTCCTTTTTTATACCGTTTGAGCTATACCGCACGGCGAAAGAGGAAGAAGAAGGGGAAGGGTTTGCCTTCTGATTTTCTGTAAATCTCTAAATTATAAGCTGCACACAAATTGGTTATTTCATCAGCTTTCGGTGACACGCAAATGAGACAGATGATGTCCCTTGAGCCTTGTAAATAGGCGATCTCCGAATACCTGTCGAATACATCGTGAGTGGACTTTTAAAAAGAAACACTTGAACGGCGGGACAAATCCAAGCTTCTCTGACTTTGGCTTGGTTATTGTCAGAGCGAAGATATTAAATGAAGATTGAGCCTTTGTTTTATCCGCGAATATTACGTAAGTCTGCAAACATTGCGCACGCTCGTGCGCAGGAAATTGATGTCATGATTATCAATACTTATTTTTAAACGAATCTAACGCACGAGCACGTGACGAGCTTCTATGCGACTTATCTATATGCAAGAGAAGATCACGGTTTAATTCGAAATCATTAGTGTGATGCGAATCGATTGTGATTTTCTGTCGAGCTCCAAACGCATACGCCAAAATTTTGAAAAATGAAACGCTGCTCTCGTCTCTCAAAAGTGGTTCTAAAACGCTTGAAAAAATGCCGACAATACGAATCCATTAATCTTAGCTTCGCTCTATCGCTTGCTTTCTTTCTTCGTCCCCATCTCTCCAAACCTTCGTACCTTCGAAGACATTCGTTTGCACTTTCCTTCTGCAACTTTTGCAGAAAATGCTTTTTCTATCCCCTCTCCCTTCTTCCCTCCCCCAGAAAATCGATAACCCTAGAATGCACGTACTTACAGTCTATATATAAAATAAACAAACTTTTTAATTCGATTCAGAAGCTTCCTACATACACGCTAACTTAATCTTGTATTTTACAAAAAAAAAAAAAAACAATTTTCTATTTTTTTTAATAATAATGTGTGTTTGAGAGTAGCTGCAAATCTCGACTCGGCATGTTTCGCGTGTAGTTTTGCTCTTCTTGTATCCAGTGACATACTTTTTCGGGAAAAAAATCTGTCAAGAAAATTTTTTACATTTTTCTCAATCCGTCAAAACAGGTTATTTAAAATCCTGTAGCGTGCGAATGCTTATAAAAAAAAAAAGAACAGATATTAATGATTGTACATTTTCCGATACTATTGTGCGTCGACGAACGGGTACTACCTAGGTCTTCTCCGAACAATGTCGGAACATTCGGTGTATGCAAAACCGTTTTAAAAGACGAACGAGGGGTGTCAAACGAGTGATGTCAGAATCATGGGTGGTAAACGACCTATTACCTTGTTGTTACTCTCGTCGCTAACACGAATACTGAATGTATATTTTTTTTTTCCTGAAAAGAATACATTCAGTGTTAATAAGTTTCTGTTTTCCAAATGTGGCAACAAATGTCAAATACTGATTTTTCAGTACGTTACAAAAAAAAAAAAAAACAAAAATATTCACGCGCGTGACCCTAAGAAGAACAATAAAACCGTTTTATTCATTACCGCCGCAACTCAGAAGTACTGCAACTGCTTCGATAAATAAGAGGCAATTAACAATGTCGAGAAGATACGCATCGACTGTTTACAAAGAAATTCGTTTTGTAATGATTTTATAATCGTTTTACATAAAAAAAAAAAAAACAATTATTTCCAAGAAAATTTACTTGAGAATTTGTTTTCGTAACGTATTGAACTCTTTGAAAATATAATTATGTCTTGTAAGAGATAAAAATTATCAACACATACGTATTCAGTTAAATATCTGCTTAGAAAAAGAGTCACGGTATAAACTGTATGTATTGTCGCATAAATTATCGCCATTAGCATGATGATGACGAATCTGCATCTTACTTCTCGGAAATTGTTACTCGTTATTGCATTAAGCAATTTTTTTGTGCTTTTATTCGCGCAGCATGCGTCTGTGTAATACCGCGCATTCCACATCCGTCGTTGGCTGACCCCGGATTTGTTTGAGGAAGAGTGTCAAGATTGTCGAGAGGGATTGGCGCTAACGACGCTTCGAGTTGCAAAGAGGTACAAAAGTAACGAGCCACTTTTGCTCCTCTTCACGCGCGCGCCGTCGACATAAACGCAAGCCGCAGGCACTTTTTCATCCTCCGCTATCTTTTCAAGGAAGCTGGAAAAGTGCGCTGTATATACGCAAATTGCTTTCAAGCAGCAGTGTCAGGTGGTAATTGTCCGAGGTTACGGATCGAAGGTCGCGTTAACATCTTCGCCGCGATGGCCAGCCGATAATTATCGCGCTTCTAGTGACTCTTCATCTTCTCTCAATCCCGTAAGTGGGGCTACTGTTAGCCAAGAAACGACTTACAGCTGACACTTTCACTCACACACTGCTGCAGACGTCGAACTTGGGTCATTTGTGCAGTTGCTTGATGAAAGATGTCATGTTCATTGCCATCGCAGTCGGACACGCGTCATCGGCGCGCCCGCCAAATTATTGTCACGTTGTATATGCCGTATGTGTTTCAGTCTTTACAAAAACATTTCCCCTTTCAACACATTGTATTTCGGTCTCTCTGTATGTGTGTGCGCCCGTGCGCGCGTGCGCATTGATGCTCTAAACTACTATAAATTCACACACACAAAATATATAAACGTTATATAATGTTTATATTTAGAGTACAAAGACTCTGTAATATTATTATAAAAAAAAATATTATCTTGTAAAAATCGTAAAATAGCAAAAATAATGCATACTTGCGTTGTTTAGCCGAGTGTGAAAAAAAAAGAAGCAGTCTCGAAGAACGTTTGAGATATCTAAGGCATCAGATGTATACTGGATGTCCCCAAGGGGACGAGAAGCCCTTTTCACGTCGGCAAGCTCGAGATCGTGACTCAGCAGCGAAATCGAATCCCCGAAGACTCATGTTTCTCACCTTGGACAGATCCGCTGCCAACACCTTGAGGTGGAAAGAAGCGCGAAAAACCGTCACATTTTCTAAATTTAAAAATCTGAAATACCGCATGTGTGTGTAAAATGGGCTGAGTATACGATTATTCCCGTAAGATTTATCGGCTGCGATTCCATTGTGAAAAATTTTATTGGTTTGTAAATATTTTGAATGTGTTTCGAATTTGGAACGAATCGAAGCGATCGATGACTCCCTGAGGTTATAACGCGCGGGTTATTGTAATCTTCATTCGGGAAATACCATTGTATTCACAATTTGAAGTCACGACTACATTCAATCATTTTTATGCGCGTCTATGTGTAAATTATTTCCTAAAATAATTTTAAAAATTAAATATTTTTATTTTTTAATATCTCGGAATGTCGTTCGTTCTTCTATATTTGACACACAGACGACTTGATATTCGTCTTCTCGAAGTATCTCCGCAGTTTTCTGTCTTTAAGACGATTAATCAGTCGAAATCTGGCTACAAATAATCCCGGAAACGCAAATTCGCGCAACTTCAATATCAGAGACGATGCTCCTCTTTCATAAGCGATCAACAAGTTGAATATAACTGAAACGCCGTTAATAAAGCGATGAAAATGATAAATCGCAACGGTTTCACCCCCGTCCGAGCACCGTATTGCGTTATTAAAACTTTACTAATGGGCAATAATAAGCACCAGCCTTGGCCAAGATTGATATTAAATCGTAAACTGTTTCGTTCTCATTAATCATTATCATGATGCAAGTCCGTTGTACTCTTTAAATCTTGAATCCGCGAAGAATTTTTGCCAAGCGGGTTTTTTTAAAGATAAAGAGATAGCGCACATTATGATTTAAGTTCAATTATCAGATGAGCTCAAAAGGTTCATTGTCATTCTAATATTTGTTTCACTTTTTTTTTTTTAGAAATATTTTCTAGAATATGCGAATATGAAAACATCCTCATTAAGCACAAAGTTCAATTGTCGATTCAATGTTCGCGTGATATATTGTTAACAATCTCTTTAATGTAAGTTTACCTCACAATCGTGTAAACATGTAAATCATCCACTTTTTGTCAAAGACGACTTCCTCTCTACCACAAACAAAATTCATAAGGCGGACGCGACAGATCCATATGTGCGATCTCACGATAATCGTTACTCGTAAGTTCACACGTTCGTCCAGTAGCCGAAAGGACTTGTCTTTGACGAAGAGCACGGCAGAGCCTCTTCGGCTGTGGGTGTAAAGGGGGTGTCATGCCGGCAGACCGGGAAAAGTGATTGATCGTGTTTCGCCGGAAGACAAGAGCACACAGAAGACTCAGAAGGGCTAGAAACTGGAGGAAAGGAGCGAGACGACGAAAGCGGAGAGATGCCATAAGATGGCGGCGGATGAGGAAAGAGACAAGGACAGAAGTTCCCGAGCGCGTCGTCGGTGATAAAGACGAGGAGGTTGTGTCGCAAAACGAGGAGACAACCCCCTCTAGTCTCTTCTACGTCATTCAACGGGCCTCTCCAACCCCTCTGGACTTTCCCAGATTCCACTCAAAGCCTCGCTCTTCTGCTTGGAGCGACATGAAGTGGCCATAAGAAAAATAGAAATAAACCTCGATATATCCGAGTAAAACGAAAAACTAACTCGAAGAAGAGAGAGAGAGAGAAAGAGAGAAAGAGAGAGAGAGAGAGAAATGTCTTCTAAATAAAAACGAGCGGCAAGTTTTAGCGTTCTTTTTAAACCATTCAACCCTGAATCGTTTCTATTTTCTTTGCATTTTTCTCATAGGTGACATCTAATCGACTTTCATCAATATGCAAAATGTTTCTTCATTTACACAAGAGATCGTGTGTGTGTGTGTGTATTATATAGATTTTAACAAATTATTTCACGCTTTTCTTTCTATTGTTCTGCCATTTTACAATAAAATTCATTAATGTTACATCCCCCGCGTGTGACTATGCGTGTGCGTTACGCGCGTATCAGTTGTATACGGCAGAGTCAACATGACTTAAATTCACCGTGCCGCATTGTCGTACCAAAGCAAAACACAGTGAGTATGCTCTTTGCGTAATGACTCGGCATTTTATATTCTCTATGCCACGCAGCTGATCGCGAGTAGACGTACTTGACCGAGTACGCCGAGACAGTGCATTAATACACGCAGAGTGTAATCGGCAGAGCTATTATTATTAATTTAGCCAATTTGACCGCTCGTCTTATGTAACATTTTTTTTAAACCCTGGGCTTGATCACATCCTTTCGTTCAGAACTCAAATTTGAAACCATGTATATTTTAAATTATTTCTCACGTGTGCATAGAAATATGTAATTATACTAACGTGCTATTTTTTTTTTTTTTTTTTGAATAACGCGATCGATATATATGAGTATTTCGTTAATATCGCACGTTAATATCTTTGAGCGCTAAAAGTATCCATTGGTGTAAGAGAGCGACGTCATTTACAGCAGATCAATTAACAACATGTTTTAGCACACATTACCGACGACGGCTGTATAGTAACATCCCTGCTGATTACAACAAATAGTTCGAAATTAGTTGAGCTATTACCTCCAATGGTATTCAATATCAAGAACGTCTATTAACGCTTATTGCTTCGCATTGACTCCCTGGCTATAAGAAGGATTTCCAGAAGCACGGAGGCGGGTTGGGAATACGTAGGAGTGACTCTACGATTATAGGTACCCCTCGAGTATGCCCCATAAGGGCACAAGATCCACTGTTTCCGTGGCAGGGGTTGGTCTCATGCCGTTGCGGAGTGGGGTTGACTCGGGAGAAGACGCGTGTGACGCGAAGAGGGAGACGCGGTTCTCCGCATCGGGGTTTCACAGCAAGTCGGCGAGCTGGAGGGAGTTGAAGCGGACCATAGTTGCCAGACGAGTTTCTGCCGACGCAGAGCGAACAGCTTGGTCTCGTCAGAGGCGCTCCGAGTATCATCTTCTCTTTACACGCGACTGTAGTACACACTTTTTGTGACAAATTAATTAGTGACAGAAGTGCGTGGTGCGGTTTTTCATTTAAACAAAGATGACTCGCTGATTGAAACATTTAATTGAGCAGAATTGTATTGGTGTAAATATGCTCGATGCTTATCTGATCTGATAGTGTGAATGAAAAGTGAAAGCTTATGGAGAAAAATAAAAAAAAAGTGCACGTATATTAATCAAACGGAAGGCATATATGAACAATATGCGTAGAAATTAAAAAATTAAACGAGAATATTCTAAATCGAATGACAGTCGTGAAAAAGGAGTACAGCTGAAAGTTGCTGCACCTGCCGTAGTGGTTCTCGCGGCGCCACTCACGTGTTGCATGCGTGCCGTGGTTATCCATCATGGTCGCGGAGTAGGAACAGCTCCGATTGGTCGGTTTTGTGGTCACGTGGTATGGTAATTGGGCTCCGGTGGGCGGGAAGGAGCGAACGAGGTCGTGGAGGATCGCGAAAGTGGCGGAAGGAGAGGAGAGAATAAGCAGCTGTCCACCGGGAGTCCTGTACTCGTTGTGGCCCCGCTCTTTCCATTTCTTTTCTCTTTTTCTCCCTCTCCTTCTTTCTCTCTTTTCCTCCTTTCGAGAAAACGTCACCCCCTTTTCGCAGGAGGCGGGTGAGGTGTGGACTATGGACCATAGCGCAGTGTCGTGCAGTGTGAGCTCGTGAGAATGAAAATTAACACGAAATGGTGTTTCATACCGAAGAACTGATGCAGAAAGCGAGATAAAATAGCGAGAAACCCGAAGGTGCGCGAACGTCGGTTTATACGGACTAATTGTGAGTGTTGTGTGTGTTAACCGAGAGAAGAAAGAAAAAAGTATAGCGCAACATGAGTTCCTTCTTGATGAATCCGTCCGCCGCTGGCGGGTACCATCATCAACATCAACAGCAGGCTGGAAATCCTCACTTGGCCACCACCTCCGTAATGGTCGATCCGAAGTTTCCTCCGAACGAAGAATACAGTCAGAATAATTACATACCTTCGACCGGGGACTTCTTCACGGGCGGTAGCGGCGGTCATCATCTAAGTCACGCGCAATCCCAACTGCAATACGGTTACCCTCAGCATCATCATCAAGCGGCGTCGACTCCTTACGGAACTACTTCTGCCGTTCAACTGAATGGCGGATATCCAGGATACGGCGGTTACTACGGACCTCATCATCATCAAGTGCACGCGGTTCATCACCCCAGTTTACATTCTCATCATCACGCGGTTGGTGCTCTGGCGATGCCGCCGGAAGCCCAGCAGCCGCCGCTCACGTGTCCGTCGTCGATACAAAGTCAGCAGCAACAACAGCCGTCTGTACCCACGTCAACCATTATCGGATCTACTCCTCTGTCGCCGTCTATACTGCAGAATCACGTGCAACAATCGGATGCCCTTCAGCATCATCAGCAGCACGAGAACACTGCTTGTAGTCCGGCCAGCTCGAGTCAGTTGCATCGAGACAACTCGCCTGATCTTCAGGCGCAACAATCCTTGTCTCAACAGTCTCAGCATATACAAAGTAGTCAGCAACAAACATCGCAGCAACAGCAGCAACATCATGTGGAGGACAGTTCGGACGCGGATGACACGGAAGATGCTCAATTGGAAAGCTCGCCCGGAATGATGGAAGAAGAAGAGGAAGACGAGGAAAACAGGGATCGCACTATTTACCCCTGGATGAAGAAAATACATGTCGCGGGAGTCGGTGAGTTATTATTCGTAAATCCGTCGTTTGTATATTTTGTTGAAACTGCAATTTTCGCGATTTTCTTCGAGCAAGATGCATCCTCTAATTTTTAGTATTTTCATTGTTTTGTCTACATATTATTTTATTGCAAACTTTGATTGCAATATTTTATTTTATTTTTTTTTTTATTCTTGAATTTTTGCGCTGTTTATAATATATTAATTTTTTTTAACAAACTACTCTTTATTTTTGCGCAAAACAACCTGGTTTGTAAAAGCCGACACATACTTGAATCACACATACTTGAATTTATTTTTTTCTTTGTAAAGTTATTTGTAATTATTTGTATGCCAAGTGTGCGTATATCTTGCGTTAACAAAGTAGAATGAACTTTTAATCTAGTTTGGTTTTTAACAATTAATCAATTATCGATGTACTTTTATTACGTATAATTATATATGTTAGGTATAATCAATCGTAACAACGCATCCGACGGCCGATAATATAATTGCGCTTTTTATGACGTACTCCGATAATCAGATATAGAGCTTACGTATTATAAAATTATACGATGATACGCGTCGATATATAATTTTTTTTTTTTTTTTTTTTTTTTTTTTCGATATCTATTCGTTTTCTTTTACTTTGTCGCTCATACAATAATTATTGCAAGTAATAAAAACAAAACGAGCACAGTTATTTATGGGTTCGAGGGAATGTTTATATGTTTTGACACGGGATTTGATACAAACTGTTTTTCTGCATCTTCAAGCGGACCTGTCGAAAGAATCTGTTTGTGTGTTTAAATGGATACAGATTAAATACATTATGTGCAAGGTGACACGCTTTGAAACGGTCGGAAGACTTATGGGCTGAAATTTATCGTACACTGTGTTGTGATCACCTGTGCGCGGGTTTATTTGGAGAAGCACCTTATTTTTTATAGATGAGTTTTGGCTACGCCTAATGTATCTCTCTTCGGCAAATATTTCGTATAAGAATAGAAACGTCGAAAGAGCACAATTCAACACTACGGGCAATAAATTTCGAAATTCGGCAATAGAGAGATTCTACCACCGCATTTTGAACACAGGCATTCACCGTTGTGCAAGGTTGGTAAAGTGCTTGGGGGCTCGGAACAAATGCCTGTGATGGTATAATGCCCCCCTCCCCTCCGATTGTTATAATTAAGGCAATTAACGCGAATGTAGTTTCTTCTTTTATAATTAATGAACATAACTACTTCCAGAATTAATAAACGCGCACTTCCTAATCTCATAAAAGATTTAAAAAAGACGTTTGATGTTCAATCTTAACGTATGAGCATATTAATTAACGTTTCGCGAACTGTAAAAATTTCAAGTGTATTTGTATTGTGTTCATTCATTTTCACAGATTGTCGTATCTATATCACATCGTGTCGGGAACCAGTTCGAAAAGGTATCTATACAACAACCAAAAAAAAAAAAAAAAAATTCCCAAAAGTAGGAATTTTGCAACGTAATACCACTTCTTTAGAATTAGGCTGGCTTTGTAGCCAGCATATAGATTTCTATTCCGCTCGACTGGAAAGTGCTGTTCATTCTAGCTTGCGAATATTTCCTTTGACTCCGTTGTACAAGATGCAGACAAAATGTAAAACTGTTGCAAACATAATATATATAATTTATTTATTCAAGAGTTTTTTTTTATTTCTTTTTGTTGGAAACTTGTGTTACATTTGTTCAATAAGAGAATCTCGCGTTTACGCTACCAGATTTTCGAAACCCGGATACATTAAGTGACAGAGCAAAACATTGTAAAAAAAACTTCTGTTTGGAGAGAGATCCTAATCTAATGAAGTGTATTTGCATATGCATATGCAATTATGTTTTAAATGATAGCGTGTTTGGCAAGTTTTTTACATGTTTAAATACACTTCTTTGTAAAAATAATTGCATAAGTATGTACAAAATCTGATCAACTCTAGTTTAATTAGTCTTAATTATTTAATTATAGAAATGCTGACGAGATTGCAATGTCTGATAAAAAATAATTTGTACCGCAATCAATTCCGTTTATCGCGTAAATATAAGAAAAATATTACGAAGATCGTATACACGTACAATGTAGTAAATTCCAATTCCTATTATGCATTACGTGTGCGATTTGAAATCTCTGAACTTTGGTATGTATGTTCCTCCGTGCTGTCAGAGACTGCAATCTCTCCCCTTTGGTTGTCGTGGTACGGTCGCCGGACGTCGGAGGTAAAAGGGACCTCCGTTAGACCGACGGTCAGCTCGAATGGAATGTGTCTGCACAGATTCTAAACCGAACTCGATTCCCATGTTTCCTCTTATTGAAACGAACGGACCACCGTGAATTGCTACTATCATGACTCACAAAAATTAACATTAACGTACCACAACAAAGAGAACTTTTTTTGTTCCTCGGCCTATTCCTTGATTTGTTTTAGTTGTTCGTCGTGTTTTATCAAGAGAGAATATCTTGATTTTATATTAAAATACGTTTACTTTGAATTTTATAATTATTATTTGTACATGCGTTTGCGTTTAACTAGTTTATAAATATTTATCGAATATTTTAATTAACTCTTCGCGGACAGACCTCAAAACTGACGAGTCAGACTGACTATGAGACCCACGCGATTTTAAAATCGAATATCTCCGAGAAAAAATTTTTTTTGATCGAAAATTTGAACGATTCTGCTTTGATTAAAAAAAAAACAAATCGAAAAAATTTCTAATAGCTTTGATGATACAAGCGTTTAAAGAAACTAAGTTTTATTATTAGAAACGCCGATGCGCAATTTTTGAGTGGATCTGAAAGACTCATGTCTGTCCGCAAAGAGTTAATTGCATACACCTCTATTCTGAAGAATCAACAACACAAGAATAATCAACAAAACAATTGTAAAATACTCAAAAAATATTGTAAAAAAATCAGAACATTGTAAAAGATCTGCAATTGTCCTTGCATTTCTTTTATAATGTTGTTTAACGCAGCCGCAGCACGTGTGCATTTTTTATTCCGTGAATTTGCATACGCGCACTCTGTCTTTGTAACTCTATCTCGTGAATTGATCAGATTACAAAAGTCACTTCTTCAGCCGACGTGAAAACGTATTCAATACAACAAGTGTGACACGACGAGTCGCGCAATGACACGAAACATACTATTCATGTAAAATACAATATTCCTGTAAACACACGCATGTAAGAAAAACTCACCGTAATTTAAAATCTTATTACTTCTACTATAAAGAAAGGTTTTATAAAGGGTCTTGGTTTACATTCTCTTTGTGAACAGATGCGTGTAAAATTATCTACAATCTACCTTACAAAGAAATTTCAGAGAACGCACACAAACGATACAGTTAACACGTTGTTCAACACGACGTTTGCAGGAAACGCGTTCCCTACTGCGTGGATCTTTTGTACATGCTGAACTTTCCGTTCCAGCTATTATTTAAATGTTTTCACTTTTACAATACACGCAACACATTAAATGCTAAGTAAATTAAATTTTTCTGTAAAACATTTCAAAAGATACACTTTCTTCTCTTTCTTTATTGAGTGAGTTTTGCAGTTTTATAAATGTTTTATAAAATAACGTGTCTTTGTGTTTGTTAAGAATAAAATTATTATATACATAATTTTGTCACAGCTCGTGAGTGCGTGTGTCACGCACGACTCACGAGCTGTAGCGAGCATGTGCGCACACCAACCGGCGGGAATGGAAAGCATCACCAGAAATAAGTCCGGTAGTGAACGTGTTTATTATGAGGTCTACACTTTTGCGACGATGTCGAAACGGGGTATTTCTACGGTCTTGTCGTACTAATATATTTCGATTTCTGTTTCCTTCTTGCAGCAAACGGCTCGTATCAACCTGGAATGGAACCAAAGCGACAGCGAACGGCTTACACGAGGCATCAGATACTCGAATTGGAAAAGGAATTCCATTACAATAGGTACTTGACGAGGCGACGACGAATCGAGATCGCTCATACTCTGGTCCTGTCGGAGAGACAGATCAAAATCTGGTTTCAGAACCGTCGCATGAAATGGAAGAAGGACCACAAGTTGCCGAACACAAAGAACGTGCGCAAAAAAAATCCGAACGGGCAGGCACCGCCAGCGACGACGAAATCGACGAAGACCTCGACGACGCGAGCGAAGTCCAGCACCGGTAATAACAACAGCCAAAGGAAAAACAACAATAATTCCCCGTCCAGCGGTATGGAGAGTAGTCTCGATTCGAGTATCGGTCACGATATGAACGAGGTTCATGGGGTCACCTCGAGTCTTCCTCACCCCGTTGGTGTGGTGCATTCGAGTTTTCAAGGTCACCCTCATTCTCTGGCTCATCTCCAAGCGCAGCTGAGTCATCATCACGTGGGTGGAATGATGGACGGACCAACGGGAGGATCGCTGGGACACATAAGTTCCGAAAATATTAGCCCTCTTGCTCCGGCTACCAGTCCACCCGGTTTGTCGCAAGTACCAGCTCCCGTGTTACCATCGGCAATAAAATCCGACTACGGACTCACGGCTCTATAACGTCCATTACGGGAAGTATATTCACTGATGTAATTTTTGTTCATTGTTTATTTTTTTTTTCCATCATTCTTCGAATCAATTCATTATTTCTTCACATTTAACTCGATAATTTATTACGGCTTGATGAAAAAGTAGATAAAAATTTTCCTCGCTAAAACGTGTGAATAATAAAAGGACTTCGAGTCGTTGTAAGTTATTGCATTATTTGTTTACGACGATCGTAAAGGCTGACCAAAGGTTTCCGATACGTATTTTACAGTTTAAAAATGCGAAACTCCATTATTTAGAGATGTATATAATAAAATAAACGTCATTTATGGGTAATTACATGAAGTTAATTACGTTATAAATTCATGTATTACTGAAACGTACACTGCTAAAACGCGAGACACATAGTGTAGTTTTATTTAAACGTGACATGCATACGATGCGCATTCGCGTTTGAATATGATGCACATGCGTCGAATTATTTTTTATTATGTTTAACTTCATGTAACGTATATGGTACGTATACATGCATGATGTTCATCGCAATAATGGAGAAGAACGTGCATAAATTGAGCGAAATATAAAGTTGAGCATTTTTAACAGATAAAAATTCTAGATCGGACAACTCCACATATGCATGCGAACAAACTCGTGGTCAAAAAAAGAGTGTAAATAGAATTCCCTAAAATTAGAAGGTAGCATTTTTATAGACGAGAAGAGAGATTGTTCTATTGAGAGAGACAAATTTCATACTCGTAAAGAAAGGTTTGGATATAGTTGTTGAAAATATTTACTCATTATTCGTATTCTAAATATTACTACTTATAAAATTTTGAATCACAATCTTACAATCTTACTGTGCGTATTTGGAAATCGGAATTTTATTCGGATTTAATTGGATTGAATTAGAAAATTTTTAATTTTTAACTCTCATACGTGTCTTAGAATATAAATAGTAAGCTATAGAGTAAAAATTTAGTAAATACAAAGATGGCTGCAGTTCTATTCTTTTGGAAGAAGAAAAACAGATTTTTCAACTTGTAGAGATGATTATTATGTATATTCACATATATTATAAATACATATAATAAACTATGTAGAAATATATATTTATAACATATATTTCTAATATGTATTTCTCTTATAATATATATTTCTACGTATTTTATTATATATATTTATATGTATATACATAATACATATTTATATGTATGTATACATATTTATATATATATATATGTATTTTATTTTCTGATCTACCTTCATTATTTCTATTCAAATATTATTTGATTCAAATTGTCTATGCAACCACGTTTGCGCATTTTACGTCATTTGAAAACTATTTTCACAAAAGTTTATAAAATATCAAAAGGGTTTTTTTCAGAACTATATCCAATCTTTCTATTTAGAGAGCTTGTTGCAAAGCAACAGAGAATTCTTTATCACACAATTTCGATTATAAATATTCATCACACATTTACATATAATAATAATAATATACTTGAAAAACAAACCTGATAATTTTAGTTCACGAGAAGTGTAAATATAATTCAATTTTATGTATGTATATATTAATGTAAAGAAAGTTTTATTGCGCAACACACACACGATTGAAAAATGTTTATATCATATACGTTATTGTCTAAGTGTTCATATGAATGTTTCACACACGTTATAAAAAAAAAAACTTAACTTGAATTTTTAAATAAAGTGTTTGCTCATTGTTGTACGATCGATAATTGTGTATTAGTGATATCAGTAATATTTTAAACATAATATTTTTAACACGTGTATTCGTAATTACATTTACTTATTTCAAAAAAAGTATCACTGACGCAAAATAATTTGATTATCGTAAAAAAACGAAATGTTTTTTACGATCCTTTTAAAACCCATTTTATATGTGTATATAAATATACATAAAATAATAAAACTTAATTTAAAAAAAAAATCACATTCGAACACACATCCTTCCGTAAGATATGCGTAAATAAATAATTCGAAGTTGTAAATAATTCGAAGTGATAGTATATATTTTTAAAGTGAGGAAATAAAGAATGACCAATAAATAATTAGGACATAATTGCATTGCGAATGAATCGGACGTTATATTAAATGAGTAGTAATCAAACAATTAATGCACAGAACAGCTGTGACGATACCAAAACATTACTGATAGATATAAGGAACAGAGAATCTTAAGAAATATGTTTAATTCTAAAACAATTGACTTTAGTATAAGTAGCGAAAAAAAAAAAAAACTGTAAGACGTAAGTGTCCGAGTTTCAAAATTGCATAAATGTGACATTATTACACATACATGTCCCCTTTGCTATAATTATTAAACTGTATATATTAGCATAAGAACCTAAGTGGGCACACATTTCAATGTTTATGTTTATATTGATTATAAAAATCGAAATGCAACGTCAGGTAAATAAATGTTTCGTAATTTACAATAATGTCGTGTTTCCAAATCGTATTCCTGTATGTATCTTATTTTATTTGACTACGTCCATCATCTGTCCATGCGACGCTTTTTTATCTATGTATAATAGTGTTTTATCTATACGTGTGATAGATACGCTTTTCGCTTTCATATTTTTCACAACTTTTCTTTGTATTTGTATAACTATTTGTTATTCTGTCAGGAAATGTCTAATCTTGGCTCTTCCCTATTGTTATCTTGACTTTTGACACTATCTCCTTATATTCATACGAAACGTTGCGGTCGTAATGCACCGCGTTTCTGTTTTGTTTTTTTGCTTTTAATAACTTGTTACTTGGAAACAATATCTAAACTGTACAGAAAATAAGTTAAAAAAGTGCACATGGACTGTATTATAAGATAAACATTTTTGTCAGCGATTAAAACGAAGTCATGATTAACACATAGACTAGCCCACACGGATAGTGCTTGTCTTTCTCCAAAGACAGTTCAAAGTTAATCGAAACTCTTCATAAACAACTAAAGAATTTTGCTTCAAAAACTAATTCTTTCAGCAAAATACAAATTCTTCTTTCTCACAAAACTTTTGTAATGTTTTGATTTTTGCGTATATAAGTTAAAAATATTATTTATGTAAATATAAAGTTATGTAAATAAATCAGTGGAAATAACTAAGTAATTATTTATGAATTTTTTACAGTAGTTTTCCGATATAATTTACTCGTATGTTTCTTAACAACTGAATTTAATGACCCACCAAAACTTGAATCCTACGAAATAACAGAGTGTTGTCGAGTATTATATGGTGGTACATATTACTGCTTAATAGAAAAATAAGCAGTTCTGAATATGTCACATAATTTAAAAGTATTGTAGGAGCAGTATCATAGTGTGTATTTACTGTTTCTCTTGTGCCCCTTCCTGTCTTTGCATAATCATAGGCGTGCGTGTGTGCGACGTTGCCGTACGCCAGCGCATGCGCAAGCATGTGCGTGATTGCCGCACCCGAAGCAAGGGATATCTCGCCGGCAGCTTGAAAAGAAGGGTGGCACCCGGAAAGCGAATGGGGGGCCGGTGTACAATCCTGCCTCCGCCCATGCCTGAACATCCCGGCCAACTGCCTAGATATGTTGCTACCAAGCGGGTTCCAAAGTCAGACATGTTATGGCGTGAGCCAAGGTCGCTAAGCCACTATCGCGAGTCATGGGAGTTTTACAGAATGATAATAATTATTCATGTGCAATCTGTATCTATTTTGCATGCTCGCTTCTTTACGTAGTTTTTCTTTATTCACGAACATCTGTTTTCTTCGCAAAATAACAGTGAATTAACAACAGTGAACTATTATTAATTTTGATGATTCTATGACATAGATAAGTTTCGTATTTTGTTGAAACAATAAAGATAATCTTTTGTCGCAATTATTGAGATTGTTAAACAAATAAAAGACACATCAATCTATCGTCGAATTTCGCAAAGCTCTTGTAAATGTTTTATCATCATAATTATAATACGTAAAAAATGTTTGCATGAGTGTTTTTGTACAAAAAATGCTTTGCATTAAAAGAAATATATTTTCTTAAACTTGGAGACTTTTCTAAAAATTAAAAGGACATTTTACTATGTATTTAATTTCTTTTTACAAATATTCCAAGACAAAGAACCATACGTACGTTTATTTGGTGAATAAAACAAATTCGTAATTAAAACTAATTCTTAATGCAAATATATTATAAATTGTGTTATAAATTAATATTGCTGATACATAATGCATATTTAAAATATATGCAAGTAGTACGTCAGTGAATTTTCTCAGTAATTTAAAAAATTAATTTAGTACAGTGGTCGAGATTACTTACACTCTCGGCCGAAAAAACATGATTTCAAACACGTGGTGCAGCTCTTGCACTGGTCTTTGTAGTGGCGCGATGTAATCTCTGTGTATTAGTTCTACTCTATACGTATACTCCCCCTCTGTATTCAAGACGATACGATTAATAGCAAGCTTGCAAGGGAGTAGGAAGGAAGTATACAAGAGGCGTTAATTGCAAGATCTATGTACTGTTGTCTAGTTGCTGTCCGTGGGTAGATAAACCATAAGTTTCAATGTTAAACATCTTCTCCCTAACTTCTCTCGGATGTGGATTAGTTGGAAATTATTGTAGACATTTTGGCTTCCCTATTGTTCCAAAGTGGAACGAGATATAATTACAAAATTGATTACATTTACGTTTGCCACGAATTACTACGTAATAGAGAGTTGATCGGTTTAATAAATAATAGAAAAACAGGTATAATTGCTCACAGAACAATAAATATATTTTTATTTTTATCGACAATTGTAATGAATATTGTGCGTAAATTATAATATCAACATATTATTGTTTTTTAGTTATATTATCGAGTTTTTTTAAATTTTATAAATATTCAAGAATAAGTACATCTTTTTGTGATCTTCTACTAAGATTTAATTTAATTTTTACGTCAAATGATCTGTTTTATTTTCTTTATATGGATCTACTTTTCATTTTGCACCTTCATATGCACAATTTCTGCAGATAAGCACCTAACCGATGCGTTTCCGAGCTTTCTTTTCGCTCACCGTTGTTACACCCACGCGTCCCGTTCCATATCCGTTCTCTTAAGACAAATGATGTATACAAGCCGGTCATTTCGTCTATATCCGCCTCACAATCGTTCCGATCTACAACCTGTACGTGCTGAACGTGAAGTGGGTGGTCGTTGGAATTGCTCGTTTAGCGAGTGCGGAGGACAGAGACAACGAGGATTTCTCACACACCAGAGGTGCGTCATATCTCGCATTATCGTCGAGACTTGGACCGTTGCGCGGCCACCTAAGCGTAATTGTGCTTTCAGTAATTTTAGTTTCGGCAAAAACGCATTAAAAAAAAAATCTCCACAAGCAAGTAAACCGTTACATGTAACAAATTACACGTAATATCGTTAGAAGATTATTTTCTCAAAGTCGTATTTGAAATACGCGGTAACAAAAGTCGAGCGTCTCGGATGGATGGAAATTACCAATTACTCGGAGCCGAAAATTCCAAAAATGATACGAGATAGATCCGGTGTGAACGGTCCCCATTAGATGTAATTGGTGGGGATTAACGAGTCACGACTCCATTTATCAGCCACCGTAATTACAAAGCATCTCTCTCTTCCCCTCTCACCTCTCTGAACAATCTACCCTTGCCCTCTCTCACCGCATCGCTTTTCGCTCGGGCGTCGTCCTCGCTCCGTTGTTGACTGACATCCCCCAAAGACAGTTTCGCATCTCAAATACACATTCGCCTGTAACTAAAGATAACAGACATCACACCGTGTCATCGAAAGGGAGAACGAGCGCGAAATTAGATTTGAATCCACCGTTACAGACGTCGTGCGGAAATGTTTGATCTTCGCGGCGCTATTAATTGTCGCTTCCGTTGAATGAAGATCGTAAAAGCCGATAGAGATAAGATATCTCGATCCGGTGGCTCATTTTGATTTCGAGTAACCAGATAAATGAATCGACTCCCGTCGTCAAGAAACAGCAGCAGCAACACAGTAGCAATCTGACGACACGCGCCGATGATCGAACGGGAGGTTCCCAAAAGCTGACATGGGCGGTCACGTCCATCTCTAGAATTAATTAAAACCAACTGACCGCGAGAGGGACATGTATTTTTATCTACGGGCTAGCCCACGGTGACGTGGACTACCTCCGAGCAGTCGAATATAAAGAGAGAAAGTATGCTGTTACACTGTCATCACGTTCCATCGCTGATAATCTTCGACGCCAGCACCGCCGCGCCGGTTCGCGGTGTATGTCGTATATCTTATGAGGTTACTTACGTTGTGCGACGCATTATAAATATTATTGCGCGATAACGCAGCGAATGTAAATTGTATTGTGCGCGGAATAAGAGACATGTGGCGACTGAATTATCATTTTTTAAGATTTGAATTTCGACAGACAAACAACGCGAATTTTATTCCACGAAAAGAATTGAAATCTCAGTTTGTATGCAATTTATGACAATTGAGCAATTTCTTTATTTCGAATATATATTGACACACATCTCTCCTATGAGCGAGCGATGTATTTTTAGCTTTCCTCTCCGCGATAATGCTACCTGAAGGTTGCGCACCAACAACAAGCACCAACGAAGTGCCACTATTACGAGAAGCCGTCGACGGTACCTGTCGCTAGCGCTGCCTCTGTATAGAAAAGGAAAAAGCATGAAGGAGAGAAAGAACGAGAGAAGAAAGAAGGAGAGGGAAAAGAGAAATAGAGAATGAGAACGACAGACTGGGCGGCGCAAAGGCTTCGACTCGCAAGCCGCACGTTCATTAATCTTGATCGGATCAGTCGAGATAGCGGCGAGCTGTTTCGGAAACCCTCTCCTACCACCCCTTCTCATCAAGTCCCCTAGTACCATCGCCTCCACCTTCTCCTTCACCTCTTCCTCCCCTCGCTCTCCCGTGTCCCTCGGCTCCTTTTTCTTCTGCTTCTCTCGAACTCTTTCCTCCAGGATCCTGCCCTCGGCTTGGTTCACCCGAAAGTTAAGAGCGAGAAAACCCCTCGGATCGACAACGCGCTGCGGCGAAGAGAGAACGCTGCAAGATTTTAATTCCAATCCACACGCTGACCAATTTCTTTTACGTCTGAATCTCTAGCTTCACACACACACACATGTATCTACGGAATTCTTAGAACCATAAAACCAGATAGTCTCAGTATCATAAAACGTTCCACGCGTATTACAGTTAAAAAAAAAAAACACTTATTTTATAATTTAATAACTCCCGAACGAATTGAATACTAATTTCTTTTTTTTTTTGTTATCTAATTTTATTTCCTTACTCTCTCTTTCTCTTATAATTTATTAAAATTCCTTTTTGCTTCTGTGAAAACGTGATGGATCTTGTTTTCAATTTAGTAGAGCTCCAACTGCGACTACCATAATGCTCGGCACGATCTACTCGCGGAATAGCAATGAGCTTCTACCCTGTCTTGGACAGCGACTATGAATCCTGGTGATCAAAAAATTTGTGTATGAAAATTGATTAGATGCTTATTGAATATTTGCGTTCCACCACGTCACAAATAACACATGTACTTATACGTGCCAGAAATTTATACGGCGATATACGATAGTTTTTTCAACATAATTATATTTCTCTCTTAAAGATCACTTGAACGTTTTCGTAATTTTTACAAAATGCTGACAAATGGGATACTTCAATGATAACAAAAATGTGTTTTATGTATCAAACGGTGTTTTCAAAGCTGTTGCGGCAACTGTCAAGTGACCACTAATATCACTGTCCTAATCCGCCATAAGCATCCCTCTTCAACGCTATCCGAATCGAGTATTAACACCCTTCATGTAATTAATCCTGTAATCCTGTGTGGACGCGTCCTGTATCTCGTAGACAGAAAAGGAGAACAATATTTTTCCGACACACATGTATTAATATCATTGGAAAGAAATGTGTGTAGAGAAATGTACATGTGTATAGATGTAGTGTAATGTATTTAAAACCACTACGATAAAGTGTTAATGTAATACAAAATTATATATAAATATTTAAGTAATCCTAATCTCGCGCGAATAAAATTATCTATCACGAAATTGATTTTGCACGTTGTTTAGACTTTTTTTTCCACGTGTGTTTATTTTACTGTAAAATTAAATTTCTTCGTCAATTACTTTGGTTAATAAATGATTCAGGGTCATTGGAATCGACTCGCAAACTCGCCCGATAAAAGGTAATGCCGCGTATTTTCTGATGCGCAGAGAATCGCCATTTCGAGGTCCTATTCACAGCTGCCCTTTTTTCATCCCAGTCATCTTGATCTTTTGTGGCAGCCTGTTTAAAGTACAACGCGTCGACAATGTAGTCACGAGTTACAATTATCTACGGTGATTCAAAATAAAGTTGTTTAAAAAAATGCCTCAATTGGTCAAGTCAAAGTATATACACATTATCCGAACATAAAAGTTCAAAACGCTCTTGCAGAAAATTGTGTTTCTGCGAGATATGTATGTTTAACAAAAAAGAGTAAATTGTTTTACATCAACTTTGCAAGATAATAAACGCCGTAAATGAATTCTTTTCCTGCATTTAAGTAACGAAGTTTTGATTAAGAAGCTCTTGGTTATATCGATCGAGTCCCCTTAAATTGTCAATTTTATCTTGTTACCCGGATAACGAACGAGTCCGTAAACAGAGCCTGATAGACGCTTAAAACAAACCCTTAATTGAATTCACACTTAGTCACTCTGCTTCGCTTACGAAAGAGCAAAGTCATCCAACACAGATTTTTTTCTGCCTTCTGCACCCCCTTGTTTTGAATAACCTACTGCATTGCTACTACTTAAGTGAGATACAAAGTGATAATAAATTAAATATCGGATTGCTTTTTTTTTTTACATCAACAAGGCGACGGTCTGCAATAACATTATTCAAACCTAAATATTTATATATAATTTTATATTACATTAACACTTTATCGTAGTGGTTTTAAATATTACATTATTTTTCAATAATTGAACTTGAAATTGAGAAATACAGATTTTTCATCTTTGAAACTTCAACTTCAAAGTCAGTAATTTATTGATTCATGTAATTTGCAAATTATATTTTTTGTGAGTTTACTTTTTTTTTATTTCAAAGTATTGTACATTTTTGTTATATTGTGTGATATTTTTAATTGTAAAACAGTTTATTTCGTCAGTTTGCTATCAATGTAACACGTTGCCGATTTTGTCTGCATGTTTAAATTGCATAACAGCACGTAAAAAAGTACGTTTTCCCAATGTAAGTTTTACCACTTGTTTTATAATTTCTCCGATAAAATAATGCTATTTAATGTCGGTGAACTGAACAAAAATGCTGTTATTATACCATCTTACGTATGCAGCATTCTACAAGGTCTTATCGTACTCGCTATTCCGCGCCTTCGTAGCCAAGTTGTTACATTATTCATGTTTAATATCATCAAGTATTTCATCCCCCTGAACTAAAAGCGAGCCAGCCACCACCGGTGGCGGCGCTAATATTGCCAGGAGGGATGGACTCTGATGGACGGACAGCAACGATAACACCTTCGCACGACATGTAGAGGAAGTTTTTTTCAAAGAGACGGGATACTCGAAATATATATTTAAAAACCTTTCTTACACTTTCGCAATTATATTTTCTGTTTTTATTTATCAGTCGAACACTCTTTACTTTGACACGCACAACAATTAAGAAAGTTATCAAATTGCGCGATTATATTTTGGTTATGAATTTAACAAAATTTACATTTTGTTAAAAAGATTATTTATCAATCCGTAAATAGAAATCTCTTTTTTTCTTTATATTCTTTTGTAGAAAATTAATCATGTAGCAGAACATACAAATTTTTAAACGCAGAAGAGAATTACATTTTATTTTTCTTTTTTGTAAAAAGCGCAACCGAGTCAAGAGCGCAAGCGTCATAAGTGTCGTGCGCGTTATGAGCGCGCGGTAGAAGGCAGAGCTTTTAATCCCCAGCCGCGTCAAACAAAATGCGGAAATAGAGTCGAAGGGGGTGTGAGCGCGCGTCGGTAACGTGGCACGTCGTCAGCGTCCCGACGTCGCCGAGGGACGAGTAACCACGTCCCATCAGACTCGCTCCCGTTCCAATTCTGTCTGTGGCGCTCCGGGGCGACCACTATCCACTATCTCTTCCCCTTTTCCCGTGCTATTCACCCGCGCTTGCCTCACGCAGGGACCGACGCCGACGGGGTTCGGCACATGATCCCAACTCTGAACCGAACCCGCCGACAATACGCCGGAAATTTCACCGAACTCCCACACCCGCATCCAACAGAACTGACACTGGCCGCTGCTGATTTCCGCGGGGAGCACGAGGTTCGATTGTGCGCTGGTTAACATCGGCACGATGATGCCCTATCGAAATACATGCAATTGCGTTGCTATTATCGACTCGGTTTTGCACACACAGAGCTCGCAATATCGCTCACACAATCATAATCCGATCTCGTTCCGATCCCGCGTCTATATTGATTTTCTACGAAAATTGCGAATTAATATTACACACGCGCGTGAATAACGGAAATCGTTTATTTCTAAAAATAGTTTCCGATCGTATATTAATTTCCACCGTGAAATATGAATACAAAATCAGCAGGTAATTTATTTTCCACAATTAATTTCTTAATTTTATTTACATAAGAATTTTATATGACTGTTAGCAACAAAGTCACGCATTAAACGTATAATATGCGAACCGATTAGTGAAAGTTTGATTCTTGTCGTTTATGTGACTTTTTCCGCCATTAACAGACGTTATCATTTAGCCATTAGTCGACTATCGCGGAATTATTAGTCAAACGCGCATCGAAAAGAGCAATCGGTCGCGCAAAGACTTCGTCGAGTGTGACAAAAAGAGATCAAAAATAGAGTCTGTCGGTTAATGCCAGTTACCATTAGCGAAGTTGTTTCAATCGAGCGATGTTCATCGGCATTTTTATGAAGGTTTTTTTATTTCCATACACGATTCACTTTTACTTCGATATTAATCACGTAAGAGTTTTGGTGTGTGCAGTGAAACATGAATCATTCTATTACAAAATAAAGACGTGCTGTTCTCGAGATAGATTGGCAGGAAGTACATCGACAGATTCAAAGTCATCCTAGACCGATAGGAGATTGACTGATTTCTTTGTCGACTCTCTTACGATATTCTCGTTTTCCTGCAAAATTCCTTTACGGACATCTTTATTTTATGCAATTTACAGAAGAGAAGCGCGGACGAGAGTGAAGACACTCGTCTAGAACTGACTTACATGTGAGATTAAAAATTTTGCGTAATAAAATAAAATTCAATTTGTTTTTAGAAACTACTATACACGAGCGCCTTGATACATTCTCTGTTGCGTTGTATTTGCCTCAAACGCGTGTAACAAATTCAATAATTTATTTATAAAATACGTATAAAACTTTTTAAGAGTTAGTAACGTTAAAAAAGATAAAAACAACAATTTACATGACACTGAAGTTTTTTCAAAAAAATAAAAAACATAAAATAAAATGAATAGGTGTACACAAGAATAAATATTGTCAGGATTAATGATGCAACATTCCCAAGAATTTTTTTTTTGTAAATTTTAACAAAAGAGACTCGGATTTTTTCAAATATTCGTTGAATGGGAAGTTAATTCAATGTTTAGGCAGATTCCTATCGGTCGCTTTTCTATGTTAAAATAGATCCCTATCTTGAAAGGTTTTTTTAAAAAACCTAAAATTAGGTCAAAAGGTTGTAATACGAAACCCGGTGACGAATAATCAACAAAAATGATCGGCATGACCGGTCTCTCGCAGCAGCGAGAGAAGAAAGAAAAGAAAGTCGCCATTCTGAATCCAATCGTAGACTCGCATTGTGCTTGGGCGGTTGCACCGCGGCAACGGCAGCAATGCTGCCGGCATCACCGGGGGTTGCTGAAAGAGAGAAGAGCAAGAGAGTGACGGTCGCGAAGAAAGAGGCGGAAAAGAGGAGAAAAGAGAAGGGGTATAGATATGGGGAAACAGAGAAGCAGAATGACGAAGGGGGAAAAGCGGGAGAGTGAAAGAGAGAGGGAGTTAGAGAGAGAGAGAGAGAAAGAGAGAGAGAGAGAGAGAGAGAGAGAGAGAGAGAGAAAGAGAAGCGAGAGAAGGCATGGCTCTCCGTTGCGATCATTAATCACGTTCTCGTGTCACGGCTAGCACCACGCCGCCAGGGGTACCTTACTAAGGGTATACGCTACGATGGTATGAGGCTACTAAGGGGAGGACCAGGATGCTCCCGCTCTTCTGATCACGCTGAAGACCGAGAGCAGCCAGCCTCGGCGGACGACACGGAGACAGGACGATTACCATTATCGTCGCCCACAAGAACCGAGCGCGTGAATAATATTGCACGGAGTATTATCGGTGTGCGAACGATAAGGATATTCCTGGTGTTTAATCGAAGGCTACATCCATATACGAGCGACGTATTTGTAATTGAAAGAGAAATGCCGATTTCTTTTTTTTTTTTTTTTTTTCAAAAGTTATTACCCAGTGCATACACACGCAGACCGGCAGAAAATACACATATTAGAGAATTACAGAGTGCTAATAACACGTTTAGTTTCTTTCGTTATATAAACATTTGAGGAATAACAATTTTTTATCAATCAAAACACACATTTTCTTAAAACAAACAAATTATACACGACGACTGTAATTAATAACTAAAAAAAATACTCTCTGTGATATATGTAAAAACATTCTACTTGTTAGACAGAAGTCTATATTTTGGGACGCGGGATGATATAATTTCGCATGTGCTTTTTTTTTCTACAGTTTACTTTATTTCACATGTCTAAATTGAACGTGACAAGGCTACGACAATGGTAACGCGAGAATGATTAATTATCGATTTTAACCAGAAGTTGTATTTGCCATTGAATCGTCTAGACCTTGTCCACCTTTTCTTTTATCATCTTTTACCTCTTAGAATCATCAATAAGCCATTCGGGCATATACTTCCGTTGCGATGTTTTAGAAAAAAAGTTAATTTGCGTTCAGAACCTTTTGCAAAATCTTTGAAATTCGATTTAAAGACTGTTTAATGTCTATTATTTTTGTGACACATTTTTCGTCCCAGATTGTTGATCTGACAAAGAATAATTCGAAGAAAAACATTCTATGTATAACAGACACATCCATTCACGTAACTTGTCACTTATTCGCGGCAGAAAATTCTTTTTTCTGCCTTTTGAACTCTTTTCATAAGAAAAAACTCTTTTGCCTTCGAACTCTTCTCACAAAAAAAAAAAAAAAAAAACATCATCAAAAGAATGCTTTTGTGAAAATCATTTTCTTCTTTTGCAGGAATTTAAAGAAAACGTTAATTCGCAATCTGTATGCAAATATATATAACGTTAAGTTACTTTCCGAAACATGTATGGATAAATAACAGCTTGTTAACTTTTGCTAACGCAAAAACGAACAATGTAATTTTTACTCGCAATAATAGACTTCAAGTTGTTTTATATCGCTTACCGCGATACAAGAAGTGAGAAAACCGATCTCCTGGCAGATATAAGTCTCTGATACGGATAATGGGGTAAAACTAAATAATCATTATGTATGGAACACAACAAGCGTTCGCAACGGTGAAGGATGAGCATGCGTGATTCCAACCCAACTCCTAATTACTTGGAGATAAATATCACTCGGCGCTCGCGAATAGCGTGCTCCTGCAGCGCTGTCTAAAAGATCGTCAGTCAAACCCGGTGAGTTGCGGTTGGATGTTATCGCGAGCTGTAGTAATCTTTAATTATACTGATTTCGGGCTATAGATGCGTTTAAAAACCATCAGGCGCAGGTATGATTTAACTTGATTTTTCGCACTAACCGATATTGATATTAATGTCGTTTGCGCCTTGAAGAGATATCGTGTTACCTGCGTTACGTAACTGTTATATATAGATTTTCACGTAAATATCGCAATATTATTAAACATCATCCTTGTTTACTTCAAGATGATGGGGTCGTGGGGTCAAAACAATTTAACATTGTTCTGTGGGTAAAACATAAGTTCTTTTTGAACGATGTTCAGCTTAAGACACGATATCTTTTTTTTGTTTTCCTGCGGGCCTTACTTTGACACTGATCGAACAATTTACAATGAAATTATTTTTGACAATTAAAAAAACATACATATCTCTTGACAGAGTGGTATCACAGCGCGTAAGTATCACAGCGTATTGTTCTCCAATTAAATTAATAGTGTGAGAGTAAGTCCCGGCACATAACATTAATCCTCGTGGTATTAGTAACACGCTGAAGACTTGAGCCGCGGCCCTAAAGAGAAAGAGGAACGCAGAGAGAGAGAGAGAGAAAGAGAGAGAAAATTGAGAGAGGAGAGACCGAGAGAGGAGCACTGAGAGACCGGAGGACGACGACACTAAGAGTTCAAGCCATGTTAAGGTTTCAGGATAGCAGGATATTACCTTCAGAACGGTAGACCAAGCGGAAGGAGACGAGAATTACAGCATAACTGAGGATACTGGAAGAGAGGCACTTCAAAGTGCTCAAGACGGGAAGATTTGTACACCTTCCTCCTCCCTTTGTCTGTTTCTCTCGCTTCTCCGCGCTACTTCTTTTCATGCACTCTCTTCCCCCTTTTCTCTTCTTTATGCATCTTTTTTACCTCTTTCTTTATAATCCTTATTTATTTAATTCTCTCATTCGCGACCATTCATTTTATCTCTTAAGATCTAAACCAAATGGTCATTGTAGATTATCTCAAGAAATGGCAGCTTGCACTGACAAAGTCACGTTTTAATCCATTAATGTATCTTTAGAAGCAGTTTCCGGCCTATTGATTTTTATTGTTTAATAATCGTTTACATTCGAGCTTTGTGCTGTCAAAAACTTCAACAATAGACATTTGAATCTGACAGAGTGTACGAACGCAGCAAGATACAACATAGTGCGTCTTGTGTATGTATAATGCAATCCACCGTAAATGATTTTTTTAGAAAACTATGTTGGCATGCAACCCGGTAGTACCAGGAGGACGCCGGATATTACGACAGCTGATGGGGACAGAGCTCGTAGAACGATCAATAATATAATACCACGTCGCCCCAGGTACCATCATGCTATCACACCATCAAACATCATGCTGACTATATATGTTTATCGAGACGTTGTCTTCAGCTCTTTTATATCTCCACACATGGACCACGATTTTTTTTTTTTTTCAAAATTTGCAGAAATGTGCGAATCTGCCAAACAAATCTTAAAACAAAAAAATACACAAAATTAGAGAATAACGAAATGACACGCAGTTTTTTCTAAAAACTTATATTATTTTCGAAGTAAAATAAAATATGTTAAGGAAACCATTTAGAGATTTGTTTCGCGTTACGTCTAAATTTGTTATTTAATTATAAAATATATTCTAGAATTTTGCGTTAAAAAATGATATTAGAAATAAAGCTGAAAAAAAATTCATACATTTATTTTATATTTTATATATTACGTTGATTGTTTGAAGCTTCTGTTTAGGTACACTGTATGTGCTTGTTAAGTTAAACATCTCCATGTGGCAATTTATAAGAATCTAATATAATCGCTTTCTATATTAAAATGTGTTATAATTCAGAAATTTAAGTTTCATAAATTTCTGTTTAACAGTATTTATTAATAATATTGTTTAGGTTTATGAATAGTGTTTATTAATACTGCATTAAAATAATTTGTGTATTTTAAAGCTTCAAAGACGATTTTTGAAAATTACATAGTTCCTGGTCGTTCATTCCTGGTTCATCAGCATTTACTCGAATGGCAACGGTGTCGTTTTACTCTCGTGTTCTCCAGACATTTAGTGACATCTAGTAGCGCAAACTGGTAATATAAATGATGAAGAAATAGAAATCAAAATGTGCTCTTATCTTATGTTCAAGTAACACAAACAAACAATTTTGATTTTGAAGAAATTCTGTTGTATATTACGTTATTTTGCAATCTTTGTCGAATTAATTAGCAAGTGTTCATTTTTTCCATAGTTATCTACTTATTATATATATGCATGTAGTGAAAAAGGAAAGATTGATAAAGATTTCTGTCGTATCAACACATATATTATTGTAGTACTAAGCCTTTCCGTTAGAGCGGACATTTGACACGCGCAAGATATGAATACGCGTATTATTGTTATAAAATGTATATCATTTTATTTTTCTTAAATATCCATTGTTAAAGAAAAAATTCTAAACTTGTTTATAAAAGTTTGTAAAACTTCAAACATCTTAAAGTAAATCTCTTAAGAGAGAGAAGAATACAAAAGAAGAAATGTTACTACTATTTGTTAAAAGAGAAAAATTTGAAAAGTATAGTGTAACATGTGCACACATATGATTTAAAATGTCTCTTTGACTAAGAGATACCCTTAAACAATAATTATTTTGATTATATAAATAAAAGACACTACTCTTATAAATTCTATTTCTTTAAGAAATATTTATTACAGGATTAATGTATATTATAGTATATAAAAGTCCCTATCTTGTTAATAATAAATATTTATGACTTACTGCAATATTTTATTTAATGTTTTTTATTGTAATGCATGTATTTGTTCTATAAAGTATATTCAAAACAAATTTGTACACACTAAGTATTCCAGAGAGCGGAGATTAATATTTTATACAATGTAAATCTTTCGATTTAACAGTAGAAACTATTTTTTCTATACTTCATATAATTCCTTACTTATTCTAATAAAATACATATTCTTTTAACAATTCTTAAATATTTTTATTTTCACTTATGTATTGTGTTTAAAGGAGCATCACGCAAATGAAATCTAGAGTCGCGTGGCATGTCATCCGTAAGATACCTGTAGAGTCGAGCTTCTGATATTTACAATCTACAAAAGCCCGGATCTACAGGGTAGATCACGAATGTGCCTACTCTTTGCAGCCTAAAAAAGTTCTTCCTCGTTCTTCCTTCATTTTGTAATATTCTGTAACAAAAATATCTCTATTTTAGTATACATTCTCTCTATTGTCTTATTAATATTTTCATTTGTTAAAAGTTTAACATTAATACATGACAATTGCACACATAGAATAATCTAAAATTTCATGATAGACAATTAAATAATACTGAATGTCATCAATATCTATTTTTCGGAACATAAGTATTTGATAAACAAAGAACTTATATGTGTGAGTTTTAGATTTATATTTTATATTTTTAATATTACATCAAAATATTACGATTTAATTAGATTTAAGTGCAAATAAAAACGAAACTATTTATAAGTTGTGATAGATTAAATGTCCAGCCACCTCTTCTCTTCCCTTTAGTCGCGCCACCGTACGTGACGCCGGAAAACCTCCGTTGAAGCAGGACGTGACCCGGCATGTACATCCGGATTATGGTTAAAGGAAGTCGTGAATTATAATAGCGCATACCTGACACGATTACCTTTCTATGATTTTACCGCTATATATATGTAGCACATATATATTGCATTGTGTGCTTTGTTTGATGATTATGGTCACACTGATTAGTATTACAAAGTATCTGCGTTCTTTTAAATATGTTATTACTTTTAATAACAGGTTTTAATTTTTTATTACAACTAATACAATGGTAAATATGTTTTTTATATATTTGTAAAAATATATTTTTTATCACGCTTTTTTATCTTGTTATGTTGTGTAGTTTGAGGGCCATATTATTTTGTCCTCTTTTTAAGTAATATATATATGTATTTAGGCGAGAAGATATAAACAAAAACAATTTATTTATGTTATACTTTTATATAAAGTGTGTATGTGTGTTTTAATATCAGTAAATAATTTTGCCTAACTTAGAGATTATGTTTTACATTGATATTTTGATTAAGTGCGTTATAAAACGGGCACATAATTATAAAAATAAAAATAATTATATAAATAAAACTTTGCAAAAAGAAATAACGTATAATTCTGTGTCATATAAAATAAAATAATGAACTATCTGATGAGTCTTGTCTGTTGATGTAGCATAATTACGAGAGACACTTTTCTGTTATCAATGTTATAATTATACGAATGTGTACAATAGTGTAAAAAATGATAAACGAAATACTAATTACTTGTTATTATAATTGAAGCCAAAACAATAAGAAGGTGTATTTGTATTATAAATGTTTATAAAAAGATGTTCAAAGTGTAAAAAGTATCATCAAACACATGCCAATAAAAATATCACATGCTTGCACAATACAAATAGATTAAAATTCACGTACATGTAAATACATGTACACATGGATTTCTCATATGCGGTATTTTTGTATATACATGATTAAAGAATTTCTTATAAACAACGAAGTAGAGTTTGGATTAAAAAATGTTTTTCATGCCAAAATATAACACTCTCTCGAAGATATCGTGAGAATAATATCGAAACGACATATCGAACCCATCATAACATAACAATACAATGTTAATTTTAAATTTAATAGAAAAGATGATGCAGAAAAACCATATTTCTAGGAAAAATTCACACATTCATGCACATTTAACACACGTCACACGCTCGCATTCGGCAAGAAGTTGTGATAAAAATAATTATTATTAACAAACTTTTACAAATTTCGTGCTTGGAGAAGAAACACTTTGGAAAAACCTCTCGAAAAGTTCCACGCACACACTAGGGGTTTCCGGAATTTGGCATTATTCCACGTTCGATTTGTTGTCGAGGTCACCCGAGGTCGACTTGAGTTTATCACTAAAGATTTGCGTGGCAGTCAAGTTCGTCATTCGTGACGTCAAGATGACAAGATCCTGGAGCAAATTTTCTTTTAAGATTCGCAGGGACACACGGGGCAACAGAATGAGCCAACGCCCCTCTAACCAAACGCTGTACCGCTGACTGTCCTTTACGACTCGAAGTAGAGAAGATATTCGGCGACAAGCGAATCCTCGAGTCGCGGGGCGTCTCTCCCACGGCTGCCCGGGTGAAGCCAGGGGCTTTCTCTGGATTCTGCGATGATTGGACCGCGCGCACCCTCACCCCGCTGCGGGGGATGCCACAGCACAGGGCCGTAGACTTTGCTTGGCGCTTTCGCAACTCGATACGTCGCAATTCTGGTTTATGAATGACCAAACGTTTATCCCATATCGAATCCATTTAAACTATCAATGAGATGTGCGAATGTTGATATTATGTATAAGTTTTTGATAAAAATCGGTGATAATTGAATTTTAAGTACATTTAAAAGATTGTTTTCACTATTCTTTGTATATTTTAAATTTGCAAACAAACTACGATTACCGAATTTTTATTAAAACTGCATACGTATTAAGAAGCAATTTTAGTTTACAAGATATTGTGCCAGAGAACAGAGAATTTAAATTTAAATTTAAAAAATAATATTAATACTATTATTTAAATTCATTCCTTTCTGTATATTTATACTCTGATCATACATATTTGTTATATATTTGATATATTTAATTTAAGAATATGTGTATCAATGGAATGGAATTAAATGATGTTCAACGTGTCCAAACAAATTTAAAGACAACGCACAACAAAATTAGCACATACATATTGATCACATTATTTATATAAGTTACTGAAAATATCTGATATACAATATTTGCAAGTCATGTTGTTCGCTGAAAAGTCAAAATGAATGTACCGAAAAATCAATTAAAAGTTTTATGTACGAGGTATCCGTTGCACGTACAACGAATCAATATGTACATCCTTTCTATGTTACACGATATCTTCCGGTTGTAATTCAGATTTTGTAAATTTCGAAAATGTCGCCAGAAACTATCGACATCCTAGAAAAAAGATGTTACATGCTTTTACATATTAGACGTATAAATTATCCATAGAGCTAATTCCCAAATGTTAGATGGCCAGATTTATTTCTCATAAAGATTTTAGCAAGTATTAGGTTCATATATTATTTGCACAACAAAGCATAATGATGATTAAACAAACAGTTTGAGCAAGTAGTAAAGATAGACACAAGACATGCTCTCACACTAAAGCGACAGAATGATGATATTTCTTGGATACACATTAGCAATCGCAAATCAGAAGTCCTGATGAGATTATCAGCGTTTAGACCGGTCGCACAGCCGTCCCTGTACTCGTTGACGTTCGGTTCGAGTCGTGTGGTCTCGGTACGGACTCCCTGTCAACCGCTCCGTTAGAGAAAGAGAGACGCAAAATTCGCGGCCACCCTTCGTCTCATCATCTTTTCGCGCTCATAGCTGAGCATATCTGGTCTGAGCCAGGCCTGGTCTCTCCTCTCCTCTGCTTCTCGAGGAATCGCCTGGAAAAGGTCCCTTTACCTCGACCCCCTTTCACTCTCCCCACGAGCGCCCAAAGTCTCCCAATGACGTAGCTTCCGTTCCTTCTCCATTCTAGAGCAACGTATTGATCGTCCCTCTGCTCCTGAAGCTGCGGAGGCTGACACCAGAGGGAAACGAAGAGTGGAGAGAACTTGTCTACGGCGAGTAAGGGTAAGAGTTGTGCCATAGAGCGTACTCTCCCGTTGATGCTTAGAGAAAGGAGACGGAGGAATTGTATAACAAACAGACGGTTAAGAGAAGCAAGAAAAAAAAAGAATAATACACTTGTTCCAAAAAAAAAGTTCTTAAATTAACGAAGAAACCTAATCAGAAAATAAAAGAGCATTTGTGAGCTTTTTTCCCGTTAACAATATATATCATTACCAAAGAATGATTAAAGCTCAAAGAAATATAAAAACAGACGTAAACAAGAAAAACAATACTGCGTATAACACCTCGGGAAATAAAAGTTCAACAAAAGAGAACCGAGAACTTAACTTCGATAAATCTCACAACCACAGTATTCCGTCTCTCTTCCGCAACATCAAACCTACGTATCATCATACGCCACTCAACCATCTTTTTACCTGTCATTGTCTACTCACACGCAATATGTCTTCCTAAAGTTTGCCCGCGTCTTATCGTCGGGTAAAGTTGCGATGTAAATTTCTGACATTAACACGAAGATTTCTGTCTTCCGATCATTTCTGAATTTCGAACAGGTGTCTTTATCAAGCTGTTCGCGCTGATGATGTGTACAAGCTGATTAAATACCTGAACAGAGAGATTAGTCATTGAATGACAAATCGCACAGCGTACTTCTCACTTAATGTGTAGTGTCACTTCTCGTGTGCATTATGCGTATGTAATAATGAATAATTACATTGTATATTTTCCAGCATTAATCGTAATACCTTTATTGCGCACTTATGTAAAATGAGCAAGAAATGAAATATTAAATTCTTCTAAATTGTCAAAAATATTTTACAGTTGAGCTAAATAATTGAAAATATATGTAGCACTATCGAACGGCGCGTTGTCTCGCAGTCATTGCGCCGTTTACAAGCCAAATGTATAATGTATGTAGTTCACGCAGCGGCTACGTATTTATTGATTAATTTACTGGGGGGCTTTATTGTCATAAAGAACCGTTTAGCGTGACAAAAATTACAACGATGTGGAAAATATATGTACAACACTGTAAAAGTGATAAAAAATACTTCAATTAGAGATACTGCGTATTTTTTTTTTTTTTTTTGCAATTAAAGCAGAAATCGCGTTACACCAAATGCGAATTGCTTGAGAAAACGTTCTTTTAAATTTGGGCTATTTGGTTTTGAAGCGTGTTAAAATAATATTATTAAAAAAAAAAGAGCAAATACCTTCTATGAGATTTATTGTTCCACAAGCGGTATCCCATCATTCGCATCGCACTTACACGTTCGGAAAGAAGCGTTGTCTTCGACTGGCACCTCCTATCGCATCGTGGAATGTTTCAGAAGGAATGAACGTCCGAGCGGCACGCTTGGAATAATAATCCAGACCGCCAGTCGATTTCCTTTTCTGTACTTCGATACGTGAGAGCCGATCAGCATTCGTAACTCGCGACAAATTCGAATCTAAAATCAGAGTCACTAAAAAGGAATCGGTAGCTCCTTTATTATTCTAAATTAAATCGCATCGTGCAATCATTACGCGATTGTTTCGATTGTCTCGATAATCGATTATAATATGCGAAGATTTTAAATTAGCATTTAGAAATGTCTCGTATGGTTACGAAAAAGTTCTGTGTCCGCTCTTGTGCAAGTAGATTTTCTACAGAGCAGATATATATATATATATATATATATATATATATATATGTAAGCGGTGTAATTAAAAGCTTAAACGATTAAGCTAATGTTATTGAGATGAATTCGTACCGAAAAGGGCGGGATGGAGAGACTCTAACAGGGAATTGCAAACCGCCTACTTTAGAATTTAGGTTTTCACTCTTATGATTTTTTTTTTTTTTTTTTAAGTTTATTTTTTTACTAAAATTGTATGTGTTATAATATATTTTTTGAAAGCTTATAAGGCTTTTTTATTTGTTAAAAATAATACAACATTCAAGTGAGAGAGAGAGAGACCTAACTAAAAAAATCTACATTAAAAACATCTGATAATCGCGGCTCGTTAGAAATAAAGTAACAAATTTAATATGTTTCGTTTTGTATATGTTTGTTTTAAAATGTCTGGAAATAAAATGGTTAATCAACATTTTCACTTTTTGGGTCGGAATCTGAGTGACGTCTCCGCTCTCAGAGAATTCTCATTGCCGTTGTGATCCTGTCCATTCGTGAAGATCCGTGAAGTGGTTTCTCGCAACTTGAAAGATCGTGGGAGGGAAAACGAAGAAGGTGGCTTCTTCTATAAGGATGTTGACGCAGCTCCCGCGGGACGCTTTTGCGAATAAAGACCATTCTCTATTTCTGACGTAACAAAAAAATGTTTTGCGCTTTGTTTTCGTGTTGTTTTCTGTATCGTTCTCTTCCATTTATCTTTTGTCTTGTTTTATTTTTTCTTTCTTCTTTTTGTTTAAATCTTTCTCTGTGTCCATCTATTTATGTTACGTGACAATATAAATACCACACACATACTTCATTTGTCGCAGAGTTAAATTTTTTTATTGACCAGACACTTTATTTTTCAGCCAACTTTGTCTTTCTGATACAACTCTCACTTTTGCAAATAAGTCGAGAAAAATGTTTCCGCGAACAGCAATATTGAACTATAAAACACCGTAACATGGTTTAGGAAGCGCGAGAGATTCCGCAAAAGACGATCATTTGTCAAAGTGAAGTGGATGCGAACGTGAACACGTTATCGCGGCTTTACCGAGGTAATCTATCGCATGTCTCTTACAAGAAAGAGATTTTTAAGAGAACGAGACCGTTATGCGGCAATAAGAAGCCGTTAAGAATGAAGCGTCGCGTAATTTTAATATTATGTTGGTTTATAAAAGTATGTCATATTTTTAGTTTCTAGATAAAAATTGTTACAATATCAAAAGAATATGCAAAATCCTTTGAAATTCTTAAGCAAATCAATGTACTTAATTACTTGTAACGTATTACATAACGTGTGGCAGAGTCATTTTAATTAAGAGATACGTTTTCAGGAATCAGAGGGGTAAGTGCCTCTACAATTTGAAAAAATATATATATGTATATATATTATATACATATAATATATGTATGTTCGCAACTTGTGGAAATACCACCCAATATATATATATATATGTGTATATATAGGCATAGGCGGAGACGAGGGGTTGGCAGGCAGTCCAAAGCATTGAAGGGGGTTGGATCGTGATGGCAGGTGGAGGCGAGGGAAGAGGAAGTTGCGATTCCATCTGCCAGCCTGTCATTCTGATACTACGTACAATGTCGGCAGTTGGCGGAGACGATCAATACATTGCAATCTATATAAAATGGCTGCAGTATTTGGAGCGCGCCATGCATAAAACGTTTTCTCTCTCGCGAAGAGGCGGAAAACAAATATTGCCTCTACACGTGTATGGTGAATTAAATACTTTCTATTATATATTTCCCACATGCGAAAAGTTGTCCGCCTTATCATTATCTGTGAAAGAGAGCAGCTTTCCCGCAGCATGTACGTATTTTAAACCTCAAAGCATATTCATATATATATATATAAGATATAGAGTGTAAATATGTTCATAATTAATTACACAAATCAAAATCTTATACATTATTATTTTATTGCTAAATTATTTATATATTCTATTTTTGCGGATATCAAGTCACTCTTGTTCAGAAGTTTTCATCTACATATTAATAACGATAAAACATGTCAAGTGTAAAATATTAAGGAATGACTAAAAACAATTTGCATAATCCATGGTATGTTTTCATTTCGTGCGAATGCTTATCTCGATATCTTTTTCTGTTATATACATATATCTAGATTTTATTAAATCAAGCTTGATTTAATAAAATCT
>QVOB01012577.1:0-50485 GCA_014839585.1 Pseudomyrmex concolor
CTTCTATATCCATGATCCATTTATATCCACGATCCATTCGGAGGCCCGATTTAGTTCGCTTTTCAATCGATAAACTCGATTTAAAAGAGACCGGCCCGGAAAAATCCGACGGTGTGGATTCGAACTCGGGATCTCCCACTCGCAGCTCTCGCACTCAGGCCGCGAGACCACTGGGCCGGTCCAATTACTCCTTTATTATATGTAATAGAAAAAAATGGTTCAGGACTTTTCGACTCAGAATAACCCCTTCTACCTGCCCACGAGCAGTGTTACGGGAATTACCGAACACTCTGTATATAGAAGACAAATTTAAATAAAAATTATATCGTTGCGAGGCGACTTGTCTTTATATCGATAATAGGAGTAAAAATCTTAATAGCACTTTCAATCAGTATTAATAACAAAACTATCTCTCTGATCGCACTGAGAAAAGACATAACGTAATGTCTTTGTGTAATTACACTTAGAAAGTCACAATCAATAAATCCGGATCTATCCGGATAAATACTTGAAATACGCTCTAAAGATTCCGACAACTATCGCTGGACACAATGCCGTTACAGCAATCGATAAGGCTTTCCGTGAGAACGGATTGAGACATTCGAACGTGGAGAAATCGACGTGCTTGAGAACTTCCGAGACCTGTCATCCAGGTAGGAATCCGGCCAGCTGGCCGGCGAATATACAGCGGCGGCAAGCTAACGCCACTTCAGGTGGAGATGCACAGTTCAACAGGACCGCACTTCTCCGTGAATACGAGCGAAAGGAGAGACAGGAAGTGGAACACGCTCGTTTCCGTGTACCGGTTTAACGGGTCAGAAGTACCCTCGCTCCTCTCCCCGCTTTCACGTTCGCATGTGTCTAATAAGTGTGCAGAGCGCGCGATTTTACGGGCCCGTAAAAGCGAGGACGTTCTCTCGCACATCTAATGGCCGGCGAACGAGGAAAAAAAACCTAATACCAACGAAGAGGAAAGAAAACGCGCTAGAAAATTCGAACGTTAAAAGAGGAAAAAGCGTTCGAGCAAAGCCGCGCCCCTTCTCTTCTCTCTCTCATCGCTTCGGAATCAATCGTGCGGTTATAGGAAGAATGTTATATATCCTAAATGAAGATAAAGTTTCACGGAAAAATAGCCGAAAAAAAAAAAAAAAAAAAAAAAAAAAAAAAAAAAAAAAAAGAACGCGTGAAGCATTCCGAACGCGATGGAAGAGTTGAAATGCAAGTCGATAAGTTTGTAAACTAATGGAATAATTAAAATTCCGCATGGTCGATCGATTATCCGGCAGCATTCACGAAATGAAGACGAACGGGGAAAACGCTCGTAAAACGAAAGCTGGGACGAGAATTTACGACGTATCCTGACAAGATCACGTTCCGCGGCTAGAGCACGCCGATCGGAGTCCGTAAGAAAAACGGAACGGCGTGATAAAACGCTCCGGGCGGGAAGAACAAAATGACTTGTCGAAAGAATATCGTTTCTTTTGATAAAATGTAGGAGAGAGAGAGAGAGAGAGAGAGAGAGAGAAAGAGAGAAAGGAAAGAAAGAAATATGATAAAGTGTGAATTTGTTGAAACTGTGGAAAAGCTTACCCAAAACTCAATGTAATTGAAACGCTTCACTATAATAGGATAGAAATAATAAATGTTTCTTACTCTCACGATAAAATATTTGCAAAAGTAAATAAATTATAGTTGTCACATTCTAAGAATATATTACACGTGTATGAGAGATTTAATATAAGCATTAGGAGCAAATCGCGCGATTGTGGCAACCGAAAAAGACAGCGAGATAAAAAGTCGAGAAAAGGTGGAATTTACGGTATGTCCTGACAAGATCGTGTTTTCCGATGAAAGTCGATCGAAAGCGAACGAAATCAGAGTAAAAGTGTAAGACATGAAAAAGCCGAAAAGCTGCTCTCTGCGACGGTCCGAGAAAGGAGAACAAGCAATCGGAACCGGAATCGACCGGAGCTCTTCTGAATTAAGCTGTGTTCACATTGTTACAGCAGATTTTTGCAAAACAACCGACATACAAGAAATTGTATCTTTCTTGTAATACACTTCTGTAAGGCTTATCTAGAATATTTTACAGCAACGGCTGTACACGTGACTTGCGGCTTTTTTTGCGTGAACGAACTGCCGGTAAACATCGTTCGTTGACAATCGGACTTGCCGAATCTTACCGATTCGGGGAAAGCAAGTGTCGTCGGTGCCGGCAAAGAGCAAGCACGGCAATCGCTAGCGAGCAGCCAAGAGAGTAGTTTCTTTGACAATCGTAACCGCGCGCTAAAAAGACTTTGTCAAGAACAACAAGTGAATGAAGTTCCTTAATTGTGATGTTAAATTTTGTGCGATTTTATAACTCTGACCTACAGTGCTCAACATACATAAGCTCGAATTCTTACACTTCGTTTAATCTTTTCTTTCTTCTCATAATTTGTTTTTAATGATAAAAATCTAGAACTAAATCAAACTTTTATTAACTTTAAACATACATCTTGTTTGATAACAAAAATTCCACCTGTTTGATCGAGTTGATAAAAACTGCGCTAGTTTCCTTCCGATTCTCTTTCCGAAAGGATGACTGTACAAACATTGTGAATCGAGCTTTATGCGGTTGAGTAACATACCGCCCCAGGAACGTCAACCCCGACCCCGAGGTTCGCCGACGAATAGCCGGCGCTTTTATACCGCCCAATAAAGCCGAGACCCGATATCCACGCGACCGCTGCGGACTTTCGGGAATTACGAGCTTTCGCAAGCCGTGGAAGCTCGCGGGTTAGTTCGGTCGACGAAAAATGTTCGCGATCCTTCCCTCCTTCTGCTTTTTCCTCTTCCTCGTTACCACGCAGTCATAAACAAGAACGGGTGACGTGACCATAACCACGCATTGCGATCATAACCGGCGTTTATGATCGCGTCTCAAGTTCTCGTGGTTAAATGCCTCCCGAGAGAGAAAATCGCGAAAAGACGGAAGGGAGGGGGAGAGGGGTGAGAAGCAGGTCGAAGGCGACGGAAGGGGATGAAGAGAAATTTTAACGACTCTCGTTGCTCCAACTCGCGGCGATCCCGCCCGGCTTAAGCAAATTGCCGAGGAAATTGCGCTTCAGCCACTCGCCTTCCACCCGGTTATTCCGATAATTTGCTCGCCGATGGCGGCGAGAAAAGATCCTTAGCGACTCGAAATCGCGATGCCACCATGAACTATGCTTGCAAAAATTCGCGCAAAACGTCCGAAAGTTATCGTTCCGTTCTAAAACTTCTTACGTAATCTGGCGCAAACGCGTGTTAAAAATGTTCGTGTAAAAATATTTTAATTTATTTCTTATCAATAATTCAGTATTTAAAAAAAAGATTAATCGATCACCAATCGCGTTTGAAATTGAGATCTCTTTTTTGTCCTTCATATCCTTCTTCAAAGCTTCACTCCCTCTTTGCTTTCTCTCCATCTAGTTCTTTCTTTTTTTTTTTTTTTTTTTTTTTTTTTTCGGTCTTTAATACGTTTCGTCGAGCAAGTGACAAAAATTTCATGACGCCATTCGTCTGACGATCTGTGAAAAACTGCCGACGACTTTGTCGCAAAGCGGCTCGGGCTCTACCGCTCGCTTCGCTTTGCATAAATGTTTATACATTCGCAAGCATCCTCTTACACCAACTCCGGGTACGTGAAACTCATATGGCCTCCGGATAAAAGAGCGCGCGGGAAAAGAAGCGAAGAGCTGAATGGCAGACGGCGCGAATAAGTTCACTTACGTTTCTCAAGCGAGTGTTGTATGGACAGGTTTGCTTTGGAAGTAAGCCAAACATCAAAAATTTCCAGATATATATATATGTCCAATATATGTAATATTTATGTTTATAACAACATACAATAGACCGAGACAATTTAAAATACATGTAAAAAAAATGTACTTTAGATATCAATATCGTAAATTATTCATTTTTTACGATATCTGCCCTTTCACGTAAAATTCCACGCAAGTCCCATAATCTCAAAATGATATATACGAGGTAAGGGTGCGTGGAGACGATATGATTACGACTTTTCAAAAATACCGGAAATACGTAGGTTGATTCTTTGTAAAGAACTGCGCTAACTCCTCCAGCTCAGCCGACAAAAGGAAACGTCTCTTGAATCGACTTTAGCTATTCCCTTCCTTGAGCCCGAGTCCTCTTCTTCCTTTCTGTTTGGCGATGCCACGAAGCAGTCTGCATCCATGAATATTTTAGAGACGAACAGGTCCGAAATGGCGGAGATCTTCACCCGCGGGATTTGGCCTATCCTTAACGTCGGTCATACTTCACGCTCGATTCTCGGGGGAATCGACCGGCTTTTCCCAGAACCTGACTGCGTGATTCGCCGAATGTCTCTTCGGCATTAAAGTGATGTTTTCGATTAAAGAAACAAAATTTATATTTGTTTTCTCGTCAAAATGTACGAGCGCGTATCAAAATTTCATGTAACAGTCTCAAAACTTTTCTTTTATAATTGCGATTTATCTCTCAATCGTCAACGTTTTTTTTTTTTTTTTTTAGTAATTTACTTTGAAAATCTTTGCTCACGCGCGGGCTTTTATGTCCGCCACTACTACCGCCGCTATCAATTCTCTTCCGACGTGAAGATTCTTCAAATTCAATGCGGCTTTCGGATTCCGACTGTACAAAAGTTGGATCCCCCCCCTGATATCGCGCGATGTGAGCATGCACGGCACGCCTTTATATGCATCGCGATATTCACGCACGCGCGCACGTGCCACGACGATGGCGAAGACGACGTTCCGCGCGCGCGGATAAGGTCACTTGATATGCAAAGCGAGAGCGGCGGCGTAGCGCGGAGAGATCGCGGGTCGACTTTATTATTTCCCGAGTCACGTTAACACGAGCGATGGCAGATGGCCATTAGGTTATCCTCGGGGATCGAGCCAAGACGAGCGAGCTATAATCCGCGAGAGAAAAAGGGAAGGCAATCTCACGGTGAAGCGAAGCGGATTCATTACTTTAACAAATCCCTTTTGACGTATCTGTAATATGTTCGCAGTCGAGAGACGGCTGCTGTGACTCACTTCACCTGAAAATGCGCAAATCGAACGGAGTTCGAAAAACGATAAAAGTTCGATCCAGGTGTCGTCGAGCTACAACGCGTACACATGTGCTACTCTCTTTTCTTCGCATCTGTCGCGCGCTGTTGCGATCAAAGATACCGGTGTCGTCGAATTTTCTCGACAATTCTCTCTCTCTCTCTCTCTCTCTCTCTTTTAACGGTTTGCCACTTTTTTTTCTTTCTCACCGAGTTCCATCATCGACGCTGATACTCCCCGACTTCCACGATAAGAATCCGCGATCTCAGGAAACTTTAACGCTTCGATACGCCGTAAGGTCTTTCTGACAGCTGGTGTTTGAGCGACGAGAGATATCTCGGCTATGAATCTTTAAGCTCAAGAGATTTGAAGCGAGCTCGGAGATGCGATCTTTTGAGCGACTTCGAGTTCTTTGCGAAAGGAAAACGAAATGTGATCTATTTCTGATACAGAATTAATTACATATTTGCTTTTACAACGGAATTGAAAAAAAAAAAAAAAAAAAACCGAAGGAATTTAATTCTCGCAAAGAAAATTAAATATTTCAAGAAAGGAACGTAAGATCGGTTGTGCATTTAAATTTCACTCTCCGCTCGCGTATTTATTCTTGAAATATACGCACTCGGAAAAAAAAAAGAATGCAAGGAGACGAAAATGGCCAAGCTAAGAGAGCGCACGTTCCCTCCGTCCCAAGTGTGTCCGTCAACAATAACGATCGACGAGAATCTTATTGCGCAAAAATTCGCGCGGTGGTGGTTTACTCATTCTACGCTCCGGGGCGTGCTTTCGCGCGATCGTCGTTCGTCGACAACAGCCGTCAAGAGGAAAGATAAAAAGCGCAACCGGCGAGGGATAGACGGTTATGCGATTCTCTTGCAACGAGAACCAGCAAGCAGGTCTGTCGACAATTTCGGTCGGTAGGAAGCGGCCGGAAGCATCACCCGCAGCTACGACTAACGCAAAACGTATTTAGTCGGGCTATCAATTTTCATTACGAGTGAAAGCTGCAGCTCCGAGTCGAGGGCCCTGTCATCGAGATTTTATACGTACATCGCTGGATGTACAAGATCTCTTGCAAAAGAAAAAGAAATCTCGAAATATAAAAAGAAAAATGTGTGTGTGTGTATGTGTGTGAAAGAGAGACGCGTGTCCCATTTATATTCCAATTTCCGAGCCGGCAAATGAGCTCCCCTCGCTATTTAATTCTCGGCCAATATCGAGTAATGGAAAACGATCTCGAGAGACGTGATGCTCGTTGAGATCGCTTTAAATAGACTGTCGTTGTCGTCGTCGTCGAGCCGTGAGTATTCATACACCATCGTTCAATGCTAAAGAAATTTCGTCTTTTGTTTTTTTTTTACATGTTCTGCGATAAGCGCGTTTCGGTTTCTTTCATAATCTTACAACAATCGCTCTTTTAATTTATTTCTCGAAGATTACGGTATACACTTCGTACTCTCTCGTGCGAGTGCAAGACTGATGAATTTAAAACTCGCTATCAAGAAATAAAATTCCAATCATCACGATTGATTATCGCGCGCGACACGTGTGCTTTATTATTGACGAGTTCTACTTTTTTTTTCTTTTTTTTCGTCTGGCGATAAATTTAACAACGTCGCAAAGTAAGACCTCATTAACATGCCGACATATACAATTTAACGTCAGTATTCTCCTTGTAACGTCGCTAATACATTCTTAGATAACGCGCTTTTGCATGTCAATGCATTGATGCAACACGTTGTTAACATTGTTCGTTTATCTTACACTTTTACGTCTTATCGACGATAGCGCCCGATATATATACATATAAGAAACGTTGCTTCTCGGCGATGAAAAGGGAGGTGACGTCGATCAAACAATTTTCTCGGATTTAATATAAATTTCACACGCGCGCGCGGCTTCTCTCCGTCAAATAAAAAAAAAAAACAAAAAAGAAAAATAATGTAGTTTACGAGTTCCCAGAAGCAGCGTTAATTAATAGTCGACTTTGAAGTCACCTACTTTGTACGCGCGCCGTTTCTTTCATCCGCGTGCGCGCAGATTAAATTGGCTGAACACTGGCACGTTGCCGAGATGCAACCGCGATACGATGCATCTGCCGCGCTACGCGCGGTTAATAAGTTGCGCAAATGAGAGTAAAGTGAGAAGGTGCAAAACCACGGTGGATAAAACTGGCCATGGTTGAGGAACCTTTCAACATGTTTAAAACGAGATCAAATGCGAGAAAATTCTTGCACGGGTAAATTAGATTACCAAGCTGTTGATTTCGTTCCAAGCGAATACGTTAGCAATTTTTTTTCTCTTCCAAATGTTTCGAAGCGTCATAAAATGTTATAAAAATATATTTATTTAGTAAATGTTTCATGCATGTGATTTTTTCATATCTACAAATTTTTTAAAATTGTTTTTAACTACGACGATATCTTAAGGTTTTTAAGCAAAATAGCTTTTTGCTTAAAAATATCTGAAAGCTAGCTCGGATTATATGGCGCCTGCCATCACGCCCTACTCGACTAGTTGCGAAACAACAGTCGACGTGGAAAGCGCTGCTTTAGCGCATTATCGGAAACGTGAACTATGTTTGCGTTGAAATTTTTCGCGCGGTTCATGTATAAATTTTGTAATATCAGTAAACGTTTTTTAAGCGCACGCGAAATTATCAACGTCGACAAGATATCACTGTCGCCTTCTTATGCAAATTTCTCGAAAATTGATTAGTTTCATTTCAAAGTTATCGATAAAGTTTGATTTTTTTACGCATTCCGAAGGTGTTTGTTCACGTGTCGCAAATCTTAAACGAATCAAAAACATATACGATTATTTTTAACTTTTCAACAAAAAATGGACGGATTATATCGCACCCCAGAAATAATACATTTACGATCGTTGTTTCAGTATCTACATTAGCGAGCGCTTATTCATTCGTGTTGTTGCATACGCTGACTCGAAGAATATATGAATGCAAGAGCGAAGATAAGGAGCGCACGACGAGGTGCATATTCCACCTGTATAAACACGAGGCGTTTAAAAATAAACACGCAACACCACGTATAATCTCTGTAAACTCCCTCACTGTTGACGATATCGAAATAATTTTAATATTTTATATAATTTTCGCGCCGTATTTTCCACGTTTTCCACGGAATATACATACAGAGAGTAACACTTGTATAAACAAAAAGTGATCGTCAAAGTACACACATTTGAATCGCGCATGTATCTCTAGTTCAAATATCGTAACGATGTTTCTAATATAATGAACACGTTCTTTCGTTAAAATAAATAATTTAGCGTTAAATATATCTCGTGTTACTCGTATTATACACACGAATACCGTTACGTCACATTTCGCAGTGTTAATTCCATCCTATATATACGACACACAGAGATAACAGTTTTTCAGCCTCGATTCGCTCAAATCACAAAACAGAAGCGCGCAAAGTCGATTTCGGAATTCATCGTGTGCGAGTGTAAACGCAATATCCTGTATATACACACACACACACACATACATACGTGCACAATTCTCTCGAATATATACGATCAAATACCGCAGTCGGAAGCGCAGAAAAATCCTATCGACATCTATCAGCCAATAACAATCGACACGATGGAAAAGCGCGCGACAACTCGACCCCTTCGACGCGCGACGTCCATAAAAGCTGTGACAGCGGGAGTCGCGCTAATTTCATTACAATGATATTTCGCTCTCTCCCCAATTTTTCCAATCCATTTCGACGCCCCGCTGGGGAATATGCCCCTTCTCTTCCCCACACGTTTTCACTGCGGCACTTGCGCGATCGAATCGTAAATTCGCACGATAATTGAAACGCAAACGCCATTCGCAGTTACGTTAATCCAATGAAATATAGCTCGTTCTCTGCGATGCTCTTCCCTCCTCCCGTTCCCACCTCTTTCAACTACTCCGTTACCGAGCATGCCGTTGGCGTGCGGTTATCAACTCGCGGCGAGAAATCAGCATATGCGAGAGAAAGAAAGAGAGAGAGAGAGAGAAAGTGAGTCCGGCCGCTTTATAACAGCTCGCGTGACTCTAATGATTACGAATTAACCATAAATCGTGCGATCATGTAAAACGACCGTAATTTACAGCGGACCGAATTGCGATCGGCGGCGGCGACGTGAAAACATAAAAAAAAAAAAAAAAAAAAAAAAAAAAAAAAAAAAAAAAATATAAGGGAGAGTCTCGCGGACAAGAATCACCGAGAGCGATCTTAATAATATGCGAATACAACTCATTTAACCGCTCGTGTTCGACTCAAAATCTTCTTTTTACTCGACGCTCGATTTTTAGTCGCAACGCTGTAATTTTCGATATACTGTGTGTCGCGCGCGCGCTGCTATCGACGAGATCGAGATGCATCGGACGTGCCTGAGTCGTGAACGAAGGGAGCTCACGTGCGGGAAAATGCGGACGCATTTAATAACGATCATAACTGATTCCGCGGAGTGGAACGTGACGCGCCGAGCGAAAATCGGGTTCGCGCCGATCTATATATCTCCGGATCTAAAAAAAAAAAGAAAAAATCGATTTATCGCAATACGAGCCATATCGCGCTACGCATGTATCTCTGTGCGGGAAAAAAAAATTAAAGAACGCGCTATACAGGCACTCATGGCTATGCGTATCAAAAAGAGGCGCGTCTCGCGTTGCAACCGCATCACGCGCAATCGAACGAAGTTATCTCTCTCTTCAATAAAGTTAATGCATGTCGTCGGTTAGTTTGAAAGCCTTTCAAAAAGCTCGCGTCGCTCGTTCGACGATTGGGATGCAACACGCGCGAGAACAAACGGGGAAGAAATCTATTTTACTATTCCGAAACACAAACAACGATAGAATAATTGTTAGATATATTTTTAAGCACACATATGCGCATACAAATACCAGCGGAAACAAAATTATTTTGTAAAAGAATTCCACGATATAAACTAAAGCTGTAATTTTTTTATAGTTTCCCCGACTTCCAGTTCGTTTCTTTTTCAAGTGTCAATATCTTCTAATAATGTTTATAAGCAGTTTTAATAAAAGCTGATAAAAATCATGTTGAATCACGCGACAGAAAAGAAAGACAGACAGAGAGAGAGAGAGAGATGAAGAGGATCGGCGAGGCAAAAAGAGAATGTGGAAGTGCTGGCGCACAGAGCGAGCCGAAAGGGGATTGGAATTTAATTAACGCATGTTAGAAAATGGCTCGCGCTGAAGGAGACGCATGGTTGCACAAAGAGACGAGGTCGCCTCGTTGCAAAGCGAGAGAAACCAAAAAGAGACGAAGAGAGCGCAGCGCCGAGCACCGCACCGCATGCAGCACCGGGCTCGCCACGTGCATTTTGCTCGGCGTTTTGCGGCGGCACGGATGTTTAAACCGTGTTTTGACGAACGACGTGTTTTTTGTACGCGGTCACAAAAGAGAGTCGTGGTGTACCGGTGCGCGTATTCGAAGATTGGAATCGAGAGATTTGAGCGGTCTCTAATTTCGTGCACGTTGCGTGAAAGACACGTACTTATACGAGCGTCGAATTAACGGCGCTATATTCAAGACTTGTAAATGCGCGCAATCGGCAATTCCTCGCTTTTCAGAAAGAATAAAAAATAGATAGCGCTAAGAAAAGTGATAATCGTTCGTTGGAATGTACTTTTTGTCACCGCGCATGAAACACGCGGTTTCGATATTCGTGCGATAGCGCGCACGATGGAAGCCGCGAATGGAAGTGGTTGAAAAGGCGAGAAAATTGCGATATACCTGCCCCGCTTTACGACTCCGGTTATATCGCGTCGCTTTACTGCGCTGTTTTACAAGCGTTGCGCACGCACACGCGCGTGCGGTATAACGCAGCTGCCGGTCGTGAAGGCAATCCTCTCTTCGTGCCCGGCTTATGAAAGGGGAATGTGCTTGACGAGGGGATGAAGAAAGAAGCGAAAGAGACGTGGAACAGAGCGAGAACCGTTCACGCACATACGATCTGATATAAACTTCAACTTTATTGATCTCGATGTAAGAATATTTAGATTATCAGATAAAGAAATTCTTATTCAAATCCTTAATGAAATTTCTTCATACGCATAAATATAAAAATATCTTGACAAAAATACTAAACTTCAAAGTTCTGTATTTTGATTAAACTCTTGAATAATTGTCATCAATTAATTGTGTTTACACCAATTAAGTACTTAACTGCTTTCGTTAAGACCAATAAAATATTGATGTGTTTTAAGCTATCTTTGCGATTACACAGATATTACAGTCTGAAGAATCGTCTCGCTTTAAAATCGACTTTGAGGTCACGAAATCATGCCTCGTTAAAATTTCACACGGCAAAAGTACATATTTCTACATTGAAAGGAACGACGTGGCAAAGTGCAAAAGAGCGAAGTCGGCACACCGAAAACATTGATAAATTAATTTCGAGGGGATCTCGAACGTGCTCCTCCCCTTGTTTGGCAAGAACGTCCTTCTGATTTATGCCCTTGACGTCGCCGACCTCTGATCCAAGAAGGGTATCTCTCTCTCCGCTCGGTTTGGAAGAAGGCATTCGGCGAGGAGGGAGATGCGCGGCTCTCGCTATCAAGTGGGGCGTCTCGAAAGGGGGCGAGAAAGAAAGTGGTGTGTGAGAGGGAGCACTTCACCCCCTCTCATGCCCACGCCTGGCGTATTGATCGAAATCGAAGGGGAGAGTTTCCGATGTGGCGTTGGAAGGTTGGGTCATACCTAATTCATAGTCCCCGGAGTTCTTCCGACCCCTCGTGGCGATTATTTCACCGCGGTCGGGGAATCGAACACGATAGTTATGGGGAGGAGGTGAGACGAGTAGAAGAGAACACCGAGGAAAGCGATACACGCTCCGCCGCGCGGAAATCGATGTCTCGTGTCCGTGATCCAAACCGATCGCATCGATGCGTGTCGATGCAAGGTTCACTCCGCGTATGTGACCTCTGGCACCAGACATTTTTCTGACAACCGTGTGTTACGTGCTATGGCAGCACGGCGACAGCAGAACTAACGAGATAACGATCTCGTATTCGCTCAATCTCTTTTAATGGACATTCGGTTTTCTCGAGTTTCAAATCTGATATTTCATTGCGGACGTTCTTTTCAGCACTAAATTCAAAGCCTCTCTTTGATGGTTTAAAAAGTTTTTTTAAATTATATAATTTTTAATTATATAATTTTAAATTATATAATTTTTAATTTCTAAGTAATTTAAAAAAAAGACATATTTGTCTCAACGTTACATTATAATATACTAAAAATATAGAAAAAATACTTTTGTGTGAAGGATGTAAGAGAGAGGAAAGAGAGAGATAGAAATAGAGAAAAGCAACAACAAAACACACACGTGAAACATATCATTTCTGAAGTAGAAACGTGACACAGCTGGGAAATCGGTTGCCCCGAGTAAAAGACAGTTGTCGAAGGAAACATGACTTCCGCTTTGACGACACGAACAGTTTTTCCGTTCCTCTCGCGAGCGCAACAGCCATCGATGCCTCGTAAATTAATGAAATAAAGAAAAAAAAAAGAGCAAAAAGAAAAAAAAGAAAGAAAATAAAAAACGTCGGGCAGTGCTTAATGTAGCGGCAATTTATGGCGATTTAACTTCTCCTCTGCCCACGGTTTCCGTAACCTTGGCAATTTACGACTACGCGCCGCCATCGATTAGTCGGTAAAACTCCTCGCACCTGATCCTGTCGGACGTTCAATTGCACGTACTCGCGGTTTAACGGCGTCGATATATCCCGTCGTGTTTGACTATACGCCTGACTTTCATGAAACTGATTGAGAAATCACAGGCAGCCATTAACCAGCGTCGCGATGCGTGCATCTCGGCAATATTCCGAGGCAAAAATATCAAATGTCAGTCACGTAGCACATCTGAAAATTATCGCCGTGCCGTAATATATTCGATCCGAACAAACGCGGACTTGGAGTTACATAAACATTTTTTTCGCGACGTTTTAACTTTTGTCTCGCGGCTAGTGCCGCGATGAAAGATTTTTTTGCATCATTAGCATATATCCAATTAAGTTATAAAATTATATTTTTAATCGCCGTGCAACTATGTATATTAACACTTGATTGGCTGAGATGTAAAATCACGCAAATATCACACCGGTCATTAAGTTCTTTTTATGGTACAAAACAAGTAATAATTTATGTTTGTGACATACCAAACTCCTCACTGTAATAAAATGTAAATTTTAACATTTACACCGCGATTATTATCTCCAGGTTTTATTTTATTGAATTTGAGAGCAGGACATTTTGTTGGCATCGAAAACATTTTTAAGCGATAATTTAAACGTCGATTGAAATCTACGCGACGTCGGCGATCTTGATTTATCGCTTATTACTTTTGTTCATTTAATACACAACTTGGCACTTTCGCGACGCAGTATCTCGAAGTGCGACAGCTCCAAAGTAATATCCACAGCTTTACGGCGCGTGTCCCTGCGCGCGCTTTCCGTAAGATTCCGCGGCGGTATCTCGCGGCAGGCGCCGCGACGCCGCGCATAAATAAAATCGCCGAGAGACGTTAATAATCGGAAGTCAGAAGTTTTACGCCCTCGAAGGAGCTGCGCACGCCATAAGGCGCGCGTTTCGGCGATAAAACACAACCCTTACCCTCGTCGCGTGGCGTCGAGGGGTCGCTGACACGCGCTTGAATTACGTAACAAGAATTACATACTCACAAATTTCAGCTCGCATCAACTTTGTACTTTGTAAATTATCGATTCGCCTCGATTACTAATTTAATCAGTAATTTGCAGCGACGGATTTTTGCACTTAAAATTTAACCGAGCAAACGCGGCTCGTTTTATTCTCGCGCTGATTTCTTTATACGCGTCCTCGCTATGTTACGTCGCGCTGTGAAAAAGACCCGAACGAGAAGATTAAAAAAAAAAAAAGACTTTTTCTCTTTTAGGAACAAAAAGAAAATAGAAAAAGTCGAAGTGAGAGCGACTCTCGAATATGCTCGAACCCTCGACATGTTCGCCGTCGAAGCAGTCAAAGGACAAAGAGACGACAGGTAGCAACGCGCGTGCGCCCCGGTGATAGAGGGTGGCGACGAGCGCATTTTGTCACGCGAGGAACCGGGTGTACGCAACGTTTCCCGCCTCGGCAGAAATAAAAATAACCGCGAATATATATATTATATCCTCGTCTCTTTCGTCGTCACTCAATGAATTTTTCTCTCTCTTTCTCTCTCTCTCTCTCTCTCTCTCTCGTCGAAAACCGTTGTAAACGTGCTTGTACAATCTATAAAACAGTATGGTGGAGTTAACGAGGGGAGAATCAAGTGAGGAGGGAGAGGAGAATTTATTATAGCTAGAGTCAAGTCTTGGCGAACACGCAACAATGATGTGTGCATGTAAAGTATCTCCTCAAACATGCAATAAAAAAGTTTTCATGTTTGCGTAAAAAATTTGCTTCGAGAAAAAAATGTAAATTAAAGGTAAGACGATATGGTTGGATAAGGAGAAAAATAAGACGCACAGAAATGTAAGAATGAAATAAAATTCCACAGATTATGAGTAATCAATAAGAACGACTTCTTTTTTTATCTGAAATGAGTGAAAGAAGTAAAAGAAAGAGAAGGGGAAGGACGAACAAACGACCAAGCGAGATAGAAAATTTGAACGGGACGGAGAAAGCGAGTCGACAGATGCTGAATGGTGCTTGTAAATACCGTGAACCGAGACACAAAGGGTGCGTAAAGCAGAGCGGGGTAAAGGCAGACAGAAAGAGGGTTGTGGGAAGACAAGGAGGGGGAAGGCCGATGTACTCGTCGGTTAATCGTGTGCTGCCGGGCCAGAAACATAGCGCGATGGTACCTTCCAGGAAAAGAAAGACCGGAAAGGGGTCGGGGATAGCACAAAGGGTTGTTTTAACAGCCTTTTGTCGAGTGTGGCGAAACAGGAAGAAGAAAAACGCCGCCCGTTCGCAATTATTTAGCGAACCTGCGGAGGATACAAGCGGTAACAGCGCGATCGAAACGAGAGGGGAAAGATGAGAAGGACCGAGAGAAGGCAGCAAGGGAGAGAGACGGAAGCAAAGTTAACCTACGAGAGTTGGACGGCAGGTAGAAGGATCAAAATAAGCGTAAATAAACGATGTTGGTGAAGCTGACCGCGAGGAAACATGTTGTGGAAAGAGAAGCTGGAACGATCGTAAGACGAGGAGCGGCACAGGGGAAAAAGAAACAGTTATGCGAATTTGGCATGAGGCAAAAGGAACGGTGTGACCCGGGGAAGAGAGAGAATAAAGGAGAAGGGGAAAGAGCAAAGGAGAAGAACGGGTGGGAGAATCACGCGCGAGATCCAGAAGAGAGAAGGTAATGGACTTTATCAAGCCGCTAGGTGGTCGACCTTCCGTTTTTTTACCCCTCTTGGCTCTTCTCTTCCTTCTTCTACCGTCTCTTTCCTCCGATCCCCCGCTTTCCCCTCTGTCCCTCCGGCCCCTCCTTAATTGTCTTCCACTCATTTTTATGCCCGTTCCACTTCGTTACGGTCCGAGTGTCGGACAGGCCTTGCGAGACATTTGCGGTGCCGCACGGGTGGGCCGGATAAAAAGCCGGGAGGGACGGGGAGGAAAAAAAAAGAACGGGAAAAAGCGGAAGAGTACCTGCACTCGTGTGATACGTACCGCAGAGTGCCGAGTGTGTCGCTTCTGAGGATAATTTCACGGCATGTAAGAGAGCGGCGGACTTATTGAATTCGAGACATGACCCGGGGAATTATATTATAATAAAAAATAGTAAACAAAATAAGAATTATATAAGAATAATGCGATAACACACTAAATAACAAAATACAAAATTACTGAAACAAGTACAACCTTATGAACATATAAAAAACGTATATTTCACAAGATATATTATTATTTCAATAATATCTTATATCTCCAATTTCGAGCAATTAAAAACAATTTGAATCGATTTAACCAAGTAGAAATATCTTACGTCTTCAAACAGAACAGTTGTTTTTCTTTTTCGACGACGATAAAACACATTGAGAAACTGTGAAGGAGCGAGTTAACTCGCGCACGCGCGCGTGCAGAAGATAAAACACACGAGAATTAGTCGAGTTAGACGCTGTTAGTCGACCACCCGGATCGGCAATCCCGACAATCCCGTAATGGAACTGGATTTAACCCCGGGACCTGTCAGTGGGCTCTCTCTCTCTCTCTCTCTCTCTCTCTCTCTCTCGAAAAGTCTCTTGCGCGGTAGAGGCGCGCGCGCGCGTTCTCCGCGCATTAGTAAATAAGCTAACACACAAACGAGAATTCGGATATTGGTCTTATTCGTCCGCTCGCGATAGTTACCGGGCAAGGATTAACTCGTGATGTTTACCTCGGAACGCGACCGTTATTTCGGTTTCTTCCTACCTTCCGCTAATCGTCGAACTATTATTCTCACGAGCAACGGAGTGAAATTGATCCGTTAATTCTCTCTCATAGCAAGAAAAAAATAAAAAGGATTGTTGGGATAAGGGATAATCTCCTCTTACGACACTTTTCATTCTGGTCACTGACTTCGAAACTTCGTTGTTGCGAAAGGTTCACGAGAGAGAGAGAGAGAAAGAGAAAGAGAAAGAGAGAGAGTCCGCAAGACCGACAACTCGTAAGCGGCGAGCGACTGTTGAGGATCGTTGATTAATGACGGTCGTGGTATTTTATGCGGTATTAATAAACAAGCGAGATAGCAATCTGTCGATCACGCGTGCCGAGTACCGTAAATCGATAATCGGAGAATTCGTGCCGATTGCGTTATTTGTTTTCATCGTAGATACACGGTTCGAAAAGCAACGACGAGCGATAAAAGAAACGTTGCTCCGATACAAGGTACACACGCGAGAAGAACTACGTAAATATCTAATTAAATAGCTGGTTGATAATCAACACGGATCACTTAACGACAAGGCGTGTCTTGCGCGTGAGCAAGCGTGTGACGATTAAACAGCGCGTTCAGTTTCGTTAGCGCGACTAAACACAAATGACGTTTACAGAACGAAACTCTACGGACGGTATCCACGAGCGTATTGGCGCTGGCCAAAGCGCACATGTGTCTCTAAACAATCGCGCGATGTTAATGAGAGAATCCATTATTGCTGCGTTCGCTGGATCAAAAGTGTCGGACGATGTTCTATCAATGTAAAATCACGCGTGATTAAACCGTATCACATATTCGATAGAAAAATATGTTTAATATTTTAAATATTGTAGTAAAAATTTAATCGAGATATATACGTAGAAAAACTAACTAAAAGATATAAAAAATACTCAATCATTATAAAATTATACAGTTTTCACAATCACCTGTCACCTTTTGCGCGCGTGATCAGAAGAGATTAAATATCCTCGGTTTTTTTTTGCGCGCGCGCGCGCGCGTATCGTGAGAAAACAAATTAGCGCGTGTATAATCACGCAAATAATCACGAGCATGATGCGAAGTAAAAGAAAAAAAGTGCCAGCAAGCTGCTGTAATTACATTTAATTATTAATTGTCGTTAATCGCGTATCGAATCGGAATTACTTTCGATAATCTAATCAAAGCGGACACATCGCCGGCAGTAGAATCCGAGATAATCCCGTGGCATGCGATATCCGGATTGTAATTCGTCGCCGCTCTTTTTTTTTTTTTTTTTTTTTTTTTTTTTTTTTTTAAAAAACACGCAAAAAATCCCGCCGTAATGATAGATAATTAATTTTTCGCGATGCGGGAAAAAGTAGACGGCCGGTACGTTCGCGCGCTCGCATGTCCGCTTGATTTCATCGTGGAGATGTGAATAGAGGAGGAACCTAACAGCTAACGATATCGTCCAAGAAATCAGGCATTGCCTGAGTTTATAGCGGGCAGACTTTCTGGAAACTTCAGGTATGATAAATATGTAGTTAATTTTTTTTGTGTCGGGACAAAATTGCAACGTCACTCGCGTTCGCATTTTATCGGACGTGGGCGGATAACGGAAGAGCCGCGACCGAAGAGGAAAGAAGGACACACGTAGAAGAAACGTTTATTATTGCCACAGGGACAATGTCCGCCGCTCGCGGCTGCGAGAAGTGATTTACGGTTCGGGCGACAGGTCGTTGTACCGGCAAGAAACGATGTCGTTTGCTGAGCAAACCGGACGATCATCGAGGAAGATATAAATCGCGGACGAAGTAGAGTTAACCTTTTCCGGCGCGGTGATTTCGACACATATACACACGCGAGTCTCTCTCTCTCTCCGTCTCTGTGCCGCGACTGTTTCGTACAAGCACGCGAGCGTATGTATCTCTCGTGATTCTGACGAATTATCCGGTGTGATGAAGCGTATATATAACAGTTAAATTTACATAAAGATAATGGCACACTGCGCAATGCGAGGCGCGAGCGAATATACCGACTTCTTGTAAAAATATGCGCAAGGTGCGCGCGTCACGCACTATCGGTTTAACGTTAAATAGATGCGGTTTTTACCGTCAGCTAAATATTTCAAGTATTTCTCTGTGAGTCGCGATAATATGCGAGCGATATATTGCGGCGGTTAACGAGCGAATTCCAATCAATACGCAGAGAGCGCGCGACACGAGATATAGCAATATCACGCGATCACAAAGAAAAACGTTTCGTCGTAACACACAAGGCTAAGTTCTCCGCGTGTTTCTGGCGGCACAAAGCGGCGGAGAAAAATATCCGCGACTACCGTAACAGAAAAAAAAAAAAAAAAAAAAAAAACATCCCGTCCAGACTCGTATCATGGAAATTTTATCCCCCGTTTTACTGATAGCTTGATTGCAGAAGTCGTGCGATAACATCGTGTGCTTATCTGAGCCTCATATAATGAAGCGATTTAAACGCCCGAAGACGACACTCGACGCCAAAACATTGTTGCGATTTCGTTTTAATAAACAACCGGTTCTCGCAGTCGCTATCTTCATTTCTCGATTTCAAAATGAAGATTAGAGAGAGAGAGAGAGAGAGAGAGCAAAGGGAGGGGGAGAAGAGGAAAAGGTTGGGGTCGATAAACGAATATGAGAATGAATAAACACACGCCCGGTGCGGCTGAACGCGAGTCGATACGCCGAAACAGCTAACTCGCAATGCCAATATTTACCCCCCCAACATCCGATAAAAAAGTCGCACCCGCGCAATTGATGTTATGTTACGTTAATAAAGGTTAGCGCGTAACCGAGTTCCTCGGGTAAGAGCGGAACGGAGAGGGAGAGAGGGAAGAGTGAAAATTACTATTGCGCGCGGATACTATCGCGGCCTTCCTCAATATCGTCGCTTTTAATTTTCCCTGCGCCGCGGTATAAGCACCAAACAGTTAATTCGCACGTTTTTTTTCCGTAAAGCCATTGGTCCTCTCCTCTTTTCCAATCGATAGCGTTTTTGAAGCGCGTGAGAGAAAAAAAAGAGAACAGCAATCTCTTTATCATACATAACGATAAAACGTTTCAACTGATTGCGCGCTATCGATGAACGACAGCCGCTTTGCAAATTTTGCTCAAAAAAAGATAACACTCGGTTAAGGCGATTGTTTTTTTTCTCTAGTATCTTATGCGATAGAATTTTAAATTTTCACTGAATAATTGGAATGCTGCTAAAACTTAGCAGAGAACACTGTATACCTGTTGAATATATTTATAATTTTGAGAAAAAGAGAAATCTATTATTTGTATCAAAAAAAAAATAACCTCATTATTCTTTTCTGTATTTAAATAAAGTATCGATGATGCATAAATGTTTTGCAACCGAGTAATCTGTGTCATCGCGCAGAAGATATATATCGTCTGTGTTCAGATATTTCTTCTCGGTCTTGCGGAATAACGCAGGTTGTTCCACTTCCAAGATATTGAAATCATACGCGTAACGAATGCGCTTTGGAGGAAGGAAGGGAGGGAGGAAGACGGAGAGTGCAGGCGAGATGGTTAAGGAAATTGCTGGCACTCGGTCGGGAGCGCGGTTTTGCGGTGAGTGAGTTAAGTTTGCGCGCTCGTTTCCTGCGCCGCGTTGCACCTTCTTCCTTCCTCCTGCGCACATTTTCTCCCTCCAAATGCGCTCCAACAAAAAGACATCGCGCGACGGTCCAATCCTGGAAACTGCAGCAACGCAGCTGCAACTTCTTGTCGCGCTCTCGTGCGAAGGTGAGAGCGGGAGTTAATTTAATCGAGCACGTTTTTCCGATCGAGTGTTATCCAAGTGCCCACTTACGCGGCTGCAATTAACTTGCGCTATGAAATTTACCGCGACTAAGAGAGAAAGAAAAAGATAGAAGCAACATGCTGTTATTTATTTATTCGTGACGCGCACCTCGCATTTAGAATAAAATATGCAAAAGAACATAGTGCTTCTTGACTCTGGAATAAAGTGTCACCGGACACAGAGGATAGGAAAATTATTCGAGCTGCTCTAATGTGAATTTATTTTTATGTTCAATTATGAAGTGACGCCCGTGACGAAAAATCATTACGAGTTTTTCCCTAAAAAAACATAGTAAACTCTGAGGAGCAGAGGGTTTTTTATGTAAAAAAAGACAAGCGTTAAAGAAGCGATGAAAAAAAACGAGTTTACAAGTTAAAAAATTATAGAAGAGAATATGTAACTTTGAAAGAATGGTATTTAAAGTTTTTGTTAATGCCTCGCCGACCGATGCAAAGTGATAAAATGTTTTTACGCGCTTCGGCGAACATTTTATACTTTTAAACTTTGTAATATAGTAGAGTAATAAAATATTTTTTAGTATTCTCTCTCTCTCTCTCTCTCTCTCTCTTTCACACGCACACACACATATTTTCTAAACATTTTGCTTCAAATATACAATTTTGCTCTGTCCGATCTCGTTTCATTCGCCTCAAAATTTACACGAGAAGCATCAGCGTTCAAGATACGCGATCGAAATAATTCAGCATCGATCCCTCCCTGTTAGTGGGTAATCGCGTATGCACGAATTCATCGATGCGCTGTGCACGCGCAACACGATCTCGACATCACGCGCGCATTAAACGTGCATCGCATGTTAATGGGTGTCGCATGAATGGCATTCGTCATGACGAGGATCGCTGACTGCGCTCCCTTCGCTGCATCTCAGACCTTTCACGAATTCTCTGACGTAAATTTTTTTTTAACATTCGAAATATATTTGAGAATCTGTCCACTTGTTCGTGGAAAATTTTTTTTGCTTTGATAATACAACATGCAATCTTCTTTTACATTTAAATATAAATTCTTATTTAAGTTTCTTTTCGGATAATTAAATCGCAACAGAGTAAAAAAAAAAAAAAAACCAGTAATTATAAATATTTATACAGTGCAACAGCTGTATGAGAAAGGAATAATAAAGAAAGCACTTGGCGCTTTGGAAATATACCTGGATAATAATACGGGTGTCCGGCGTGCGAGTGCGCGAGCGGATGTGGTGCTCGAAACTCCATTTTGGCGACTGGTTCCTCGCCGAGCAAAGCCGCAATACGGCGATGGGAATACGGTATACACTTTGAACGCGGTTACGAGATTACACCGCGATGACGATAGTCTCGACAGGCACGACAATACCGACAATTTTTCTTCACGAACTGGAGCGTACGATCGCGAAGCATCTTTCGCCTTTCGTCGAGCGACGGCACATGATATTATTCGCCACAAATCGGTCTTTTGATCTTGCAATTTCGATATATAGTCGCGTCACACTAAAACAAATCTACAGGATTCAATGACGACGAATTTTCTCACTGCTTTGTTGTTGCTTCTCAAATTCCGAGTAAGCGATTGAATATTATTGAGCGATAGCGCGACAACGGGGTTGGAATTTTTGACAGATAACGATCCTTTCCGGAGCGAAAGTGACCGGTCGAGTATCACCGCTCAATGCGCATCCTTGCGGGTTGTGCTTCGGACTCCCGTCTCCTCTCGTCCACGCGTGATTTACGGCCTCGGGGGGCCCGTAGGCGCTCCGTTCTACCACCACATAGGTATACGCAGTCGCACGCGCGGGAGTCCGCGCGCTTAACAGACGCGTCGACGCGCCGCCGTGAAAAAGAGATACCGCCGCCAACAAGAGAAGCGCCGTCCGCCGACCTTGCAGCAACACGGTTGACGTTCACACCGAGATTCGCGCTCTTCTCGCCTCTGCAACAAGGGACTCCCCACACGGGACTATCGTCGGAGTAATAGTAGTAGTAGACTGTCGCGACGCGACAGAAGGGGAGCGGTTGCGTCCGTGTACACGGAAGAAGAGAGAAAGAGATGAGACGAGCGACGGGGGGGCACAGACTCGCGCACTAATCACCATTTAATTGACCGAGACCGACGCGGCAGGTCCGTGCCATTACCGCTAATTGACTGAGCGCATCAGCGCGGCCATCGGATTTGCGAGTATCTTTGCGTTTTTCGCCGCGACGACGATGGGATAAGCGCGGGGTGTGCGCAGAAAGGTCGGTTCTCTCGACGGTGCACTGTGTAAAGGACGTGAAAAGAGATTCCGCTCTTTTGAAACGCTTCGTGCGGCGCGTGCGCCCCTTTTGCACACAGAGACCAGCGCGGCTCTCTGGCCCTCGTCGCCTATGCGACGTACGAGAAAAAATCCATCACTGACGGGACGCACATCGTTCTCCTGCCGGTATATATGTTCATCCCGATGTGCGCTACTACTACAACCGATCACAAGCACGCATGCATATACACGCACACTCGAGCGTTTTCTTCGTTCGCTCACGTGGGCGAACAAATACAAATTCACCACAACGCAATACCGACGGCGGCTGACACTCAACTGAAGAACCCGAAGAACCGAGCGACGGCAACGGGGTCCGTCGCTGTAACTTCGTTCGTTTTCGTGCACCCTCGTCGCTCGCGTTCGCTCGTTTATCCCCCACCATCTGTGGCCGACAATGTACACGCTTGCCGCGCGCTTCGACCAAGATCGAATTGCCGACGGGGAAGAGTGGGGTTTCCCAGTACGACGGCTTGCTTTCGGCGAGAGCGACCAGCCGTCACACGTTATTACATGCATCTTCGCGAATCACACCGCGAGGCATCAGCGACGACTCTCCCTCTTTCTTTTTCTCTCTCTCTCTCTCTCTCTCTCTCTCTCTCTCTCTCTCTTTCATGGCCCGTTCATCATTCTCGCTCGTATCACGTTCTCTCGATACACCACAAGTCTCATGTCCTTATACACGTATAGATTCCTGCTCTTTTGTCTCCGAGCTCCAATCGGATGTCATGTCGACATTGTCAAGAGAGACCGTATTGTTCATTCGCCGTGATTTTTAAACTCTGATTAATTTTTATAAGAATATATTTAATTGCATTTTTAATTTTTCCAAATTCCTTGCTTATTCTTTATTAAACCATGTTGCATGAATATCAGTAATAAATAATTAACGCAAAAACCTAATTTGCGTCAATATGTAAACGCACTACACATGACAATTTCAAAACATATTGCATGAGATTTTAATTCCCCTGATATCCATAAATGAATATGACCACATATATAAACACAGAAATGTTAATATGAAATTTGATCGGGTATAGGTATACGTTGCAGCAAAACAATGAATTCATTTCAACGTGATAACATTGTGTTTCAAGAGCACGTAGGCAAGTAAAGCAACGGTCGCTACATGGCATGCAAATGAATAAATGATTCCGAACACGATGTTTAAGTCTCCCTCTGTTCCTTCCTTCTAAGAACCCACGTCAGCCTTCTTTCTCTTCCTATACCGCGCGCCAATAACAACACTCGGCGTCATATGAACACATTTTCCCATTAGCATCTCTATGGCTATATATCGCCACGGACTGCCTATGTAACCGTTTGCAAAACAAATCTCTTTGTCACGATAAACTGGATAAGCGAAATATAATCGGACACACGTTGGACCTAATTCATCCTGTTCAAGAGTCTAAACCGGACTCTGTTGAGCAAACATTGTGTGCCACCCACGTCAACAGCGTGCCACCCGAACTAACCGTAGAAAGAAACATTCCAAAATCTACGGAGTTAAACGTTTCTCACGAAATCTTTGGAGTAGAAAAAAAAAAAAAAAACGACCGGGTATATTCATTCTGGGCCCCGAGAGCTGTCCCCGTGTGTCCCGCTTCTTTCCATTCTTTTCGTCTTACGCAACTACCACGCCGCTTCGAGCCAAACGTCAGGATCTCTAGAAGAGCGCTTCTTCGTCTCTTTCTTTCCATCTCTCTTCTCTCTTTGTCATTCTTTTTTTTTCTCTCTCTCTCTCTCTTTCTTTACCTCCATTTCGTACGCTCATCCTTTTGGAGCCATCTGGCGCTGAAACGGCACGCGCTGTTCAACCAGCACAAGTCGCTCTCTCTCTCTCTCCTTCCTTTTCTCAACTACCATAGTTGTTCTCTCTTTATTCCTGTCTCTCCGTCTCTTTCTTTCTATATCACATCCACCCCCTCGCACGCAAGACCCCCTTCCATCGGGAGGGATCTGAAATCCAACCACTCTCTGTCGAGGTTCCACTCGCGCCACCGACCGCCGCGTCGCGTTCTCTCACCCTTTCCCGCTGCCGCCACCGCCACTTCACCCGGAAACCCGAACGTTAGGGGGATCGAAACGATGTAAACGTGAGGCGAGGTGAAAGAGCGGATTGGGGGTTTGAGCGACAAAGGGGGAACGAAAGCCTGACGTAGATAGAACGATTACGAAGTCGGCGGCTTCCTAAATAATTCGCGCGCTTCCGAGCGCGTCGTCACTTTGACACACACGCGGATCTGTGCCGTCTATATCCGTCGTAGCTGCGCTACGTGTAATTTGAATTCCGCGAAACTAGACAGCTCGACGAACTCTCGACCGACAACACCTACGATTCGGCGCGCGTTGTTATCTGTTAATCTTTTGATGCGCCAAAATTATTCCGGCTGTCGCGTATAATTTTGTTGTCGCGCACATATTAGAACTATCGTATCTAATTTTCTAAATTGCCGCGTTGCAATGTTACAAATGATGGATTCATTTATCATCTCTTTAGAGAGACCGTGTGTCATTTGATTTAGTTGATGGATATTTATGAATGGGAAAAATTGTTCAAAAGAATGCAAGGAAGTTTCTTATGCAGCAAGTAGACGCAATTGTTTCGAAAGATATGCGACTCTATGATACACTTCCTCGAAGATATTTTAATCGCGACGCGAGTGCAAATGTCTCATAAAGTGCGTAGTATAAAGATTTGTTGCGAAATCGGTCGTACATTTTCTGAGAAATTATTTTTACGATTTCTCTCGCATTTCGTATTGCAATTTGATAACGAGGTCAAGAACTGCTAGGGCGAAGATAATTCAGCTCGTAAAATTAGCACGGTTTTTAACTGCGGACGTTGTGTAGAAAGATTAAAATTCCCCGTGTCTCGCGGTCGTTTCGTTCGACCGCGATGAAAGTTGCATAAGAGAGAGAGAGAGAGAGAGAGAGAGAGAGAGAGAAAGAGAGAGAGACGCTAAATCGCGGAACGACGATCGTGAAATCGTCATGACCAATCCATCCGATTGGCCAAGTAGGCACAGTCCTTCGCGTGCAGTTATACATATGCAACGGGTATCTTAAAAATATACTGTCTATCTTTGTAACACACGCAAGTATTGAAAATGTCAATAGAAGTAAAACGCTCGAAAAAAAAAAAAAAAAAAAAAGTTTCTCACATAAGTTTGGAATTTTACTGAAAAAACACGTGTCGCCTTTGTATAATCATAAAATTATGGCCGCGTACGTATCTTTTTTATTATACCGTTCAAGAGAAACTCGAAACGACGTCGTCACACACAGCTCGGGCGGTTATTTACGTGACACGTCTATATGTACACATTATTACGTAGTGGTGCGGTTTCGTCGCGATTATCTTCAACGTGTAATTTACCGTGACTATTAGCCGTTGAACAATTACCGCCATCGACCTGTTTCAGAGCCCCAAGGCCGAAATTACCGATACGCTAATTCTTGTAAACGGGTAATTAACTTCGCGTCGCGGCATACGGCCTCTGCCAACCGACAAAATACGCTTTCCCGCAATAATGCCCTCCGTTGCGCGCGCGATGCGCGCCTCGCGATGTGTGCAATTAATTCCCCCTCTTTTCGCGGGGAGCGCGTGCACTCGTGGCTATTGTAACGGCAATCCAATAAACTGATGTGGCCATTAAAGTTGATCGTTAAGCCGATAACAACGTGTCCGCACCCCCGCGCGCGCGCATGTTCTTTCAAAGTAGCCACGTGTGCGTGCGCGGTATCAAAAAGCGCTGAGCGATTGCGTCGATACATAGATATGTGTAATATGAAGCTTCGATTTTTATGGATGGAAATTGTTTTTCTCTATACGCGCGAGAGCAACAAGTAAAAAAGTCGCAGAGTACCCGAGCGCGCGCGCGCGACACATAGATATAATGTAGCGAGAATATTCCTAACTACGCGTTCACATGTGCGTGTACATGTGCATGCGTGTACATGTAGAAACGCATACCAAGTGAAATTACGTCAGCGGGCGAAGCTATTGATTTATTGTGCGACGTAACTCATAACTTAATACCTATTGAAACATCAGGCTGAAAATGCGAGATATATATATTCCCAAACAATTTTACCGCGTCTCTCCGTCATCATTTGCACAAATGTCACGGGAGCGAGCGTGCTGGCAGCAAGCGCGCTTTGTGCATTCGCAAGTGATGCTTACTGCATTAATTGCTTCGTAGCGGATTGATAATTAACTATTAAACGCGCGTGTTATATCCACATCGATTACGGCGTCGATCATGCCGTATCAATTTGCTGATATTACATTCGAACTATAATACAAATGCATGAGAGGGAATAATTGGTCTTTTTTTTTTTTTTTTTTTTTTTTCGCGCGCGTTTGTATATCGATTTTGAAATAATTTTCAAGAGAAGCACTTAACTTAATAGCTATCGATCGCGTGTCTACATATGGTGTGTGAAAGAAGGCGTAGAACGCCTTCAAAACTCTTTTCTCTCTCTCTCTCTCTCTCTTTCTCTCTCTCTAGGACTCTAGGCGCAACAAGTTTCCGTTAACGCTCGGAAATCTATCGTATTGTGCATGTATAGTTAAAAACAAAATTGCTATAAAAAACATTGAATTTATTAACGTCCGCGAAAATGCGAAAAAAGTTGCAATATATCAGCTAACAATTGACGTATGTAATGTCATTAATAAACTTCGATCAGCCGCGCGTGCGAAGGTGGAGGAAAGCAAGACGAATTGTTTGATAAGTCATTGTGTGACTTTCTGACGTTGCTACGTTATGTACTAACGACTCGTTGCATTGGCAATTCACGTGAGACAGCTTCTTCTCGGAAGGAACATCATCGTCGCGATGAATAGTTGCAGCTGTTTGGAGCTAGCTTGCGCAAGTGTTATGCAGACGGGGGAAACGACGTTCTATATATTTGATGATCAATTAGGCCGTAAGTTGGCGTAGAGTCTGATATTCGGTGACAAATGTCTGCGATATGTCTGTTACTCTCATCTTGCGTAGCAGAGATCGCGATACACACACATACTCGATCTATCTCTCGATGTACCGTGCGTTTAATAAAGCGACGGTGTAGAGAAGACAGACGGCAAACGACGTATTTATGAGGGATTTCCGACACGGAAGAATCGGATTATATCATGATATAGGAATTGCGATTGAGTGCCGACATGTTTGACAGATGCGAGCCGCAGATGATCGACAGTCAGTCGCGAAGAAAACACACGTCTATATCCCGATTGGAATCCAAAAGTAAATTGCTCGGTAAAGAATAAACAAAAAGCATCAAAAAGAAAAAGACGATAAGTTTAAAAAAAAAATTAAAAGAGCGTTATGTCTGACAATAACTTCCCATACTTCCAAACTATAAACCTACATATTTAAACCTCATCAAGAAAAAATTCTTTTTGAACGATAATCATCGGTAAAACTTTGTGTCTCTAGAAAATACATGTTTCTGAAGAATACTCGATATTTCCTTGATTAAAATGCAAAAAGGTGTCACCATATAACCTTAGAGGGTTAAGACAACAATAGAATTCAGTAGTAAATAATTCAGAAGTTTTTTCTATTGTTTCGCCTAATTTTTATGCTCATTATTCAAACAAAATTATATATTGCGTCGCAATGACGTTGCGTTGGATAACACGTGAGGTAGTTCAAAGTACGCGTTTCTTGCTTTTTTCCTTGTTATATTTTCGCTTCGTATATCAATTCTAATCGTCGTTCAAAACCATAAGGCGCCTCTCGTGAGAGTGAGCGTTGAATAAAGTACCATCCGCGCCATTCGGGACCGTACTATCACCCACTTCAGAAAGTAAAAAAAAAAGAAAAAAAAAAGCAGAGTGGCGCCTACGGTAGGACCCACGTGACAACAGGCTACAGAAAGGCGAGTTAGGCTTACGAGGCAGACAGCCCAACAGCCGACTGTCTGTCGGGCAAAATCAATACGTGGCGGCGACAGGGAACCTCTCCCCTCGCTCCTTCCTTCCATCCCCCAGACTATCCTCTTCCTCCGTGTCGCACTCGCCTCGTATCCTCTTTCGGGGCGCCGCTCACTTTTTCTCTCGCTCCCTCTTCCCGCCGAACAAACGCACGCTCACTGTCGTTATTCCCCTCTCTCGTCCACCTTACCCCAGTCATGCCTTCGTCGACCCCCATTCACGACCTCCCTTCGCCGCATGATAACGCGTCGACGCTCTCCAGGGGGTTAATAAGCTGTATTATTCTTATCGCGTTCCAACGAGAGTAACTTCGCATACGAAGCGTCCCGAGCGACGTTCGCAATTACCTTTTATGTAATCAAAGAAATTGTTGTCACACACACACGTACACATACTGTTTATATATATATATATTTTTTTTTTTTTTTTTAAGAATTTCGTAATTTTCTATAAACATGAGGTAATATGTATATACTTTTATTTTAAGATAAATATATTCTTCAAGGAGTTAACAAACTAAATACTATTCTTATTGCGGGTTCGAGAAACGATTTCGCATTACGATACAAATTATTTTTTGTGTATTCAAAAAAATTTTATATTCTATTTATGGTTACCAAGAATTGGTTTGTCTACGTTCTAAAATTCACGTGTAACAATATGTACGCTTGTGTGGAAAAAATAAAGGCATTGTGAAGTTGCGTTAACTTTCACTTTGCTAATTAATATGACATGAAAATAATTACCTCGCGAATTACCGCGCAAATAACCGCAAGAGCTGAATTAAAAGTAAATTGATAGCGGTAGAAACATCGTTCCCATGAAAAAAGAATCATTATTTGTCTGACACGTGTAGACTTTGATGAACGGATCGAAGCGAAAGAAGAAACTATCGCGCGAGAGAAAGCAGAAAGCAGAAAAGAGGAGCTAACCGGAAGGAAGATTTATTCGTGATGAAACGAGGCATGGAACCGGCTTGCCAGCGCGCCGTCGAGAGCGCTTCTACTTAGGCGAGGCAGTCGGCGGTGGTTAATTATTAACACGCGCCAAGCTAGATACATGCTCGAGAGAGCGCGTTGAGAGGAACACCTCTACATGAATTTGTGGCATTCACGAAGCGTCCAAAATGCAGATTTCACAGTGTGGATATCCGATTAAACCACTCGCGGAACCGCGTTATCACCCGGTTTAAATTTCACCCTCTTTCAAAGTTCGGTGGTGGCGCGCTCTCAAAAACGTCCAGTTGATTTTATGCTTAATTTTATGCTTAATATTTTATGCTTAATTCCAAATTTTATTTCAGAACACAGAGTGTGGAAAGAATATTATTTATACATGCCAAATAAAAAAATTCTTGTAAAACATATAAAATTATTTCTCTCTGCAAAAATTCAATATTATCCTTCCTAAATATATTTTTTTAAGTCGTGTATTTTTCTGTAACACAACGTTGAACGGAAATCAGGAAAATCAGATATGTAATTTCCACAAACTCAAATCATTAGTTTTGTGCGATATATTAAATTGATACTATTAAATAAATTATTATTAAATCTTGCACTCACATTTTTTGCAAAATTTTGTTTTATTTAGATGAATAAAACCATATCATCAAGTGAGTGACGTAACGTTCAACGTGTTAAATATTTTTTTAATAAATTTTAAATTTGCAATTTTTGTTAAAGTAGGATTCATTTAAAATGTAAGAGTTTTATTTTTATTCTCTCTAATAATTAGATGTGCGAAAGACGGACGGAGGAATGCACGGCATTAGCTCGCAAAATTACGTTCTAGAGAAGAGGCCGCGAGGTCGGGTCTCGCCTTGGCACCGATTTCGAGAGACGGCGATGGTCGGATACACGAGCGAAATCGAGCATTTTGGCCGCGTGCCTGGAAGTGGAACAGCCACGAGCACATTGTCGAACGCATTGTCAGTTATCGGAGGATAAAGAGAGACGAGTTCACCGATGACATTGATATCGATTCCTGCAGGAAGACGACAACGGCGGTTATATACCTTCCTGCTGATTGCTCACCGCAAGTAAGAGAGAGTGAATAAGAGGGTCGCAGATGGACGTTGTGTGCGAACGGGGTGAGAGGGCTGACATCTCGCCCTTGTACGTTTGTCGTAAAGAGGGTCGATGGACGGGAAGGACGAAGAGGAGAGAGAGGAAAGAGGATGGGGGTGGCAAGCGTGTTGACGAGAAACGACGGGGCTGGCTCCCTAATTCGAATTTAGGTGTTGGGCGGGTTGGCAAGTGGGTGCAATGCGGTGTCACACTGCGGGAGTTTGCTCTTTCTCCTTCAATCCCTCTCCCAACCCGCTGGCATCTTCACCGCACTTTCTCATCCATAATGTGTGCCACACTTTACCTTCCGCGCTTTAACCCTCTTGCTCTATCCGCGGGCGGCACAAGCTCTTCTCGGCCGCTAAGCCCTCCGCTAAGTTTTATCCGACTTTTTGTGTACCACCTCTCTTTGGCACCTTCTAAGCCAGATCGATCGACCTTAATCGACCTTAATCGACTTTCTGATCTTGACGATCGTATTATGCTTACCTGTGCGCACTTCCTTTCTCACCGTCTTGTCGAGGAGGGGGCGCGAAACCGACCCGGAGTTACCGACGACTTTTACGGTTTTCTTGTTACTTTTTATTCTTGGAAAGTTTTCCGGCAAGTTTCGTCGTCGCAATTTACCCGTTGCGAATCCGAACTGAATTTCTAAAAAGGATTTAGTTGCTTGTACGACGTATCAACAAAAATGTGATTTACGTATTCGCGAGAATGGCGAGAGTTTGTGATAAAAAAATAATCAGAGAATTTTTAACATCCGTAAAAAACAACCGATTAATATTTAAAAATGACAACTTCGCAAGAAGTTACGAGACAAAAAAAAAAAGATAGCGTTAAATTAAATTTTAACGTAGAGAAATATTAATTTTACTTTTTTCTCGCGGTTCGTTAAAGAACCTCACGTCCATTATTATCAAAGATGTATGAAACTCCGAAGTGTGTGCCGCATTATAAACGGTAAAGATCGTTATTTCACGTAACCCATAATTTTCGTCAATATACAGTAAATTGCAGATATTGACGACGTAACACACAGGTGCTTTCTCACATGAGTATACCGTTTGATTACATACAATGCAGAAAAGTCGTACGGAACGGAAGTCCGCAATAGAGAAATTATTAGGCTCTTTTATATTGAGAATAATTTTCCAGCAAAATGGATATTATTATCACGAATAATGACACTTAAGCATTCCCGTGGAACATTCCGTGCATTCATGCACGGTATTCCGGATGTACGACTTTTGTAACTACACTAAAAGCGCGTTCGGTTCGCTTGTTAAACGAAAGATGTATCGGTTCTTCGCTATTGTTTCTACATATGTAAATCTGATGCTACATTATTCATGCTTTTACAACCAATATAAAAAAGAAGCAACAGATAAAATAAATTGAAAACTTTGTCTCCTTTTTTGACAACAACAGTTTTTTCCACAAAAGAATTTTTCTTCTCTACAGATTTACGGAATAATCGCGAATTTGTAAAACAAGGTTTTTTTATTAAAAAAAAGAAATATATTGACGTCACGAATTAATTTAAGAATTCATAAAAGAAAGAACGACGATGTTGGAACACAGGAAAAGGTCATTCGGTTAATATATTTTTTACAAGCTTGTCCCGACCAGATTAAAAAAGCGACTTCAACGGCCTGCTCGAGTGCAAGTTTACGACTCCTAAATGGCAGGTTTGCACGGTGGTCTCACACGTCCAACGGCGTAAACTCGAAGAGACGTGCCTTCCCCTCCGTGCTAGAGGGGCGTGCACGCCGTCGGTAAGTCAGAACGAAAAAGGACAAGAACGAAACGAAAGTGTTACAGACTAACAGCAACAAAGCCGCAAGGGAACATTTCGCGGCAAGAGAGCTTTTCTCGGGTGAATGCACGCGGTGTCGACGAATAAAACTGTAACGAGATATACTGTAGCGTGCGATGTTCTCACAATACGATTATATAATATAGTATATATAATCAGAGCACATACATGTGTTAAATGAATTATTGTTTAAACGTACGATGTAATTTATCCGCTCAGAGAAAAATGTGGACAAAATTGTGTAGGATTTAATTACACAGAGAGTATATATATATATACGAGATATATCCGCAAGAGCAAGCGATACAGTAAGACGTTTCGAGAAAGATATTTTCTTACTTGTAACTCGAGATACTAGAAGATCCATGAGATATAAAGAAAGAAGAAGAAAGATCTAACGATGAAAAGAAAGGGAATTAGAAGGGTGGCGAAAAAGCAACGTGAACCTGCTCGAACGCAACAGACTTGCGTTCTAGAATAATTATTCGCTGTTTCTTTTTGTCTGTCGAATTTTTAACAGCCTACTCACGTCTCATCCTCTATTTCGCTTGCCTTCCATCTGTCCTACTGAATCTTTGTAAAAAAATATATAAACACGCGCAATAAATATATGTGCGTTCAAATGTTGCCGTTTGAATAAGATAATATAAAATAAAACAAATCGCTATATACGTATATATTTTAACTAAATATATAAACAATAAAAATAAAACAATCTTAAACAAGAAAAGAAAAAAGAATGCGATGGATAGGATGAATAGACTAGAAAGAAAAAGAGGAGAGAGCAGAGAAAAAAATGAATGAATGAGTAATGAAAGAGTGAATGAAGAATGTATCTGAACCAAGTGACTCTCGAGGAGTCAAAAAATCATTTAGCTATAGTACTAATAAAGATTATCTAGTGAGAGATTACTCTGTGCGTAATGAAACAAAAAAATAAACGTATATACGTTTACTTGTAAAAACACTTAAGTCTACTAGACGTTTTATTTAGACTGTAAAATAGTATCATATCTGCGCCCTCACTTTTATTCCCGCTTGAAACTTAAATAGTGCATCACCGTCTTTTCATTTTTAATAAAATTTAAATTCACTGCACGGTAAATGTTTTTTTTTTCGAAAAAAAAAAAAAAAATTATCACTTACCTTGTTCCTTTTCTGGAAGTTTTGCCGGTGCCTTTTTATCGGGCGCTTTTGGCGAGCAATTTTTTCGCGTTGGCCTGGCCGTCAATGTCGGTGGAACCTGTCGGAAATAAGCAGATAACCATAGTAATCTGTTCTTGTCACAACGTATAATTGACTTTAATTCTTTATATCATGCGCGAGTTATACCCATTGATATTTTGCGATCGGCAATGTACTTACCACTTTCTCGGATCTTTCGCCAGACGGTAACCTGGCTATGGCCGCGTCAGGACTGTCCTCGGGCGGTGGAGGTTGCACGATCCAGTTGTATTCCCGTTTCTCAATAGGTAATCCCCACCTCTCGTACTCACAACTCTGTGAACGTAGCGTCTCGTAGCAGTCCAAACAGACCACTGCGTAATCGCCGTTTTCCAACAACAAACTTTTGTCTGCCTGTCTGTGATACTTCAGGAAAGGAAAGTCCTTAACCGACAGTGCTCGTACTCGCTTTCTGTATGTCATAATTCCACAGACATAACAGTAATAGTCGTGCGTATTGTACTGACGCTCGGCAGGGTTATTTTGCTGAAGAGATTCGTATCGACGCCACTGTGCCAACAATGAATGGTAGCAGAATGTGCAGACCAAAGCGGAGCCGTCCTCACGAAGTTGCTCGGCATTCGGCGGTGACTGATGACGCAACAGTTCAGGAAAGAACGGTGCATTCCGTCCTTGCGGACGACTGTAAAGTACTCTCGCAAGAGTCAAATCACTATGTAAACCACACAGGAAACAATAGATCGAGCTACTCGACGTGCCCGGATTGCTTCCAAACGTTCGATCCGAACTGGAACTCGGTGGTGTCGCGACTGATCGATTCACGTCACCATTTGGATGTGGACTAGGAATATCGTACCTAAAAGAAGAAATCAGAAATATCAGATAATTAGCAGATACAAATAAAACAAACAATAAATGTGGTTTACCATAAATTATTTAAAGAAAATTATGTATTTGTCAATCTTTCTTAAACGAAGATTGAATAATAAACAAAACATAGTATAAGACATTTAATTTGACGCGTGTACCGTTTCTTGCTTGACTATTAACTCACGTAATGTATGCAAAACATTTAATAATAGCTAACGTTGTTACGTTAGGTTGTCGCTGTCGCAACAAACTAACCTGCGGCGTTCTAAAGGAATCCGTTCAGCATCCATAGTTTCCCACTGTTGCGCAAGATGATTCACACAGTGAGTACACGCTAATACTCTGCCGTACATGTCCATACAACCGTACTCTGACGTGCGCGTTATTCCTCTCAAGAAAGGAAAATGCATAGCATGTGAATTCATTCCTTCTGGACTCGTGGATAACCTGAATAAAAAGAAAAAAAAACCGTTACATCGCGATATTCATAAATTTTGCTGATCATGATCTTCCGATAAATTATCAAACAGGACTCACCATTCCATATGAGTGCGGGGATATAATCTCTCACAAATATAGCAATTCAATCTATAATTCTGACCAGCGACACTACCATTTTCCGCAGGACCGTTGCTAGGTGAATTTCGTTGACCTGGTGTGGGAGCTTTTGCGATAGTATTGCTGGTACTACTACGTTGCTTACTTGCGGCAACTGACGATTTGTTTAGGTCATATGGCTTGAAACGGATGTCGCTGCCGGCTGAGTTAGCTGGAGATTTCGGTACAGCAGGCCGTGGCGAAGGACCTGTGTAGAATAAAAATCCTTTTATAATATTATAATATTCTCGCGTAAACACGAAACAAACCTGTATATTTCGGAGAATTAACAGAAACAAACCTTGTTGACGAAAATCAACACTCTGGCCAGTCGGCTGCGCTTCGTGATTTTCTCCGCCAAACACGTGCTGCTTTTGCGGAATAGCTTTATAACAAATGGAGCAAACTTGCACCATTCCCTGAGGACTAATAGGACTAGCTCCTGGCGGAGGTCTCAGAGAATAAATAAAAGGGAAGTACGCCTCCTTCTCTGGATTAGGACAGCAATACAGAAGTCTAATACTGGATGAAGGGTACTCGAGAGCGCATGTGTAGCAGATAAAAGTGGTCGTGTCCATTGCAGGCGCTTGCCGCTTACGAAGAGTATAATTTCTTTCACCGTGCGGTATTTTCTGCCGTGAGTACGCGTGCCATTGTAATAAAAGATGACTCTGGCACGCCGAACACGCCTTGAAACACAAAATCGACAAATAAATTATTATAAAAATTGTTTCGAAACAGTAAATAACAGTAGGCAAAAAAAGTTGTGAAAATACCTGTACGCGACCTGCGCTATCCATAGGCCGACTTCTACTCGGTCTTGGATGTAGCAATAATGACGGAAAGAACGGTGGCGGACTGGAAGAAGGATGCGGCGGGTTTGACAGTGGCCTCGCAGCGAGGTGACTGAGAGATCCTCTCTTGAATTCATCTCCGCACACGTAACAGACTTCTGTCACCGAATTCTTGTCTGGCATCGATAAGTCTAGAATGTCTGTACCGACGCTGGATGACGATCCACCGCTGTAAATAGCTGCAATCAAACCGTTGGACAATTTGTTATACGAATCGTTCATCATCGCGGAAACAGTGTAAATAACTAATAAGGCGGCGACGCAAACTAAGTAAAATCTCGCGAACGCATCAACCGGCCGCCATTCGTTGCATTGTTGTTCCGGGAATCTCGCAAGCCTTTGGTATTATCGTCGCGCCGCACGTGGCCCACTTAGAGCCAGCATTTTTCAGCGAGTTTATCATCATGCTATATCCGAATACGGGGAGCCCAACAGTTTTGCAGTTTCGCATTCAACTTCGCGAGCGTACTGTTTCAATAGAACTATTTCAAACGACCCGGTTATCTGTCGGGGCAAGTGTTGACTAATGAGTATCATATCGGACGGATCGAAATTGTAAAGGTCATCGAAAGCTAAAATATTCTGCGAGCGTGTGCGCGCGGAGTATGAGAAAAAGAAAATCTTTCGGAATTGTTACTCAGATCAAAAGTGCGCGCTAAATGAATCGGCCGACACTTTGGCCGTGACTTTCCGGCTAACGAGCGTCTTATCTACAAAAAAAAAATTGTTAACCTTTACTTTCAAACGTTTACACTGAAGCACGGAAGGACTAGAGCTAGTGTAAATAGTGACCTAATTCGCGTGTTTACTTCGCACACATTTTAACGTGAGATAACGAGTAATGGCGATGAAAAACATAGACTTTTAGTCCTATGAGATATCTGAGTGATTTCGAGTTTAGGGCGTAATCAAATCTTATATTAAAAACCGTTTTATTTTAATGCGCACCGAGCCGTTTTATTGGCTATAGAGTATGTATCTGAAGATACATCTTAGATATACAATCCGATTACGCAAATTGACCCATAAAATGTACAGTTATTAGAAGATATATTTTAAACCTCGAATGTATTAAAATGCCTTGATAAAATTGTTTAGATTTTTGTGCTATACTGTCGATATTTTCGCGCATTAATCTAAACAAACCTCACTCTTTTTTCACACAGAATGCCAAGACATATACTACTTATAAATACATATATATTTATGTTTAGTCAAACGTTAAAACATGGTTAAATAAGCTCGGTACTATTATATTTTACATTTTTCTCACCAACAACTGCTATCAATCAAGTAATGTACTTTATCTTCAACTTGTTTTTTTTTTTTTTTTTTCACAAAGAGTTATTTATTCATTGACCATACCATGAACATCCTGTATGACAAACAGAGCATTCTTTGATTCTCTTAAAGTTACGAGTAAAGACGCGGTAAGTCGACCTCAGATAAAGATCCAATTAAACTCCAAGGGTCAATTTAATAATTAGGAAGATTCCGATGTACAGTTGCTTTCGTCCTGTTCTCTGCATAGTTTAATTTAAAAGATCGATTGATATTTATCGATGCATAATATCGTTGTACAACAATAAAACAATTGGTTTTATTAAAATTACAAAATAAACGTTATTTTAGAAAAAAATAACATCATAATTAAAAACAAAACAAAAAAAAGAACAAAAAAATAAGAATATTAAATAATATTATACGTAATGTATTATTTCAAACATCAAAATTTCGATTACAAAGGCCAATTGTTATTTAAAAAAATAAAAAATATATACATAAAATATACACTTTTTCTTCTTGAATTTTGAATACAAATTAGTTCCTATATTCATCGTATCTCAATTACTGAGATATCGGTCGTAGATACACGTGACAAATGTACTGAAGATTACAACCTGGAGGTTGTGACGGGTTGGATACAGGTGAGCGTTTCTCAGGTACGTGTCTCAGATCCAACGCCGCTTCAGTGGATATTTTAACTTCTTCAACGGGCTGTCGTGGGCTTTGCAATCTTTGGTGAGGTGACTGCAATCTGTGATGCGGAGATTCCATCGTAAGTCTCGCTTGTTCCAGATGTCTATGCGTTTCTGTTGTGTTAGAATGTGGCCTCGGTAGTTCAATCGAATTCGACGGTGGCCTAGTCTGTTCCACTCTTGGGGAAGGCGAGTTCGGTGGCAATCGCGGCGAGAAGCCTATAGATCTCTCGCCTCGATTTTCCTGCTTGATTTGCGGCATCTGATCGTTCGTTAAGCCCAACACCTGGGCGGCGTACTCGCCCTGGAGTACCATTTCGGCTCCTGTGAACGGGCCGCCGTCACATCTTTTCAGCCAATAGATGCGTTGACTATGAGGCTTGGCCTCCCGTTCGTATGCCTCCCACTGCTGCAATACCAAAATGTGACAGAGGCTACACACTTTGACAGCGCCATTTCTGATATCCTCGCCACGATAGCCGTTAGGTGGCTCGTGCGACTCGAGGAAAGGATAGAAAGGCTCATTGGGCGCATTAGGATTTTGTTTCGCTCGTAACCAATGCTGATCGCCGCGGCTCACAGCACCACAAATGAAGCAGATCTTCGCCCCTCCCATACCGTCTTCAGCAGACGAGTTGGGCTGTGGATTTGCAAGTGATTGCTCTTCAAGTCCCGGTTCATTCTTCACATATATATTGCCTTCCATTATGTCAGGAAACCATTGGATCCCTTCTTAACGTCCTCTTATATATTCGTGTTTGGCACGCATGTACGATCAGAAATCACAGTAATTGCTAGAGCTTCTATTTCTGGCATATATCTGAAAATTAGAGAGAATATATTTACGTAAATAAATTTGTGTGCAAATTAAAAATGTTCTTAGTTTAAGTATAATCTAAATTCCTACATTTCTTCGTGTCATTGCGTTTGCAACATATACATTGTAGTAAACATATTTTTAAGATTAGAGACAATACAAAAACGTTGCAGGAATTTAGAATACTTCATTGTATGTAAATGAGATTATTTGGGTGCAGCAACCTCCTCTCATAATAAATATGCAAAAATCATTTGCTACTTCAATAATAGCAATAAATTTATATAAATTTGTCTGCTTAAAATGTATTTAAAAGTCAAAATTTAACTTTACTTAGTACAATTATTCTTAAATATCAAACTATGATTATGCAATACATCTTATAATTTATTCAAATATACAAATTTTTTCTGAAACAAACTACAGGAATTATAAAATGTAGTTTTTATATGTGCAATTTTTAAGAAAAAAACTAGTTATAAAGTTGCTGATTGCACCACAATTCAATAAAGATATCTGCATTTGCGATTTGACAATTGATGATCCTAACCATAAAAACTATTTTCTAACTGCGTGGAAACGTCAGTTATGTCACATGCACAGTGTTCACGCCATCAGTTGTTAATAATTCATTAATCGCGCAAAATGCTAATGTTTTCAAGCAAAAGCTAAAGCAGCTGGTAATAGCCAGTTGCACAGCTTGTCAACAAGCAGCGAACACATTTGAAAGAACCACTGGGCATATCGAGCATTCATAAATTAGCGGTATTATCGTAGCGCTATCTCTGCGATGCATTTAGATTATCATGAGCATGCGAAATATTTTTGGAGTATCGCTGCATTGACGTTTACCGAGACCAGAAATGAACCTCTCGGTACATATGTACATATCGGCGAGCGAGCGCTAAAAAAGGCTGCCGTTTAAAAGGAGATGTGTCATTTTGCGTATTCTGCGATGCGGAAGCAAGGAAAAGAAATTTAAACAGAGAGATGCACGTAGGCGAGTGTATCCCGACGACGATGAGCTCATCGCCGTTGTGTCTTCCGATCGCCGATGACAGACGGAACGAGCGGAGAGCGGCGCTACGGACGTGCGACGAGGAAAGGCTCGCCGTGAGAACCGACGAAACGTGATCAACTGGCGTGATCAGCGGACACAATGGACTCGCCGCTGACTTTACTCGCTCCGCAAATTACGCTCTGTTCTCGGCAATCGACGATCGCGCGGCCGACGCGCCCGTTGCTGCAAATATACGGGCGTCGGGATTATCTTCTCTCGGGACAGCGTGTGCGCGAGTCGCTTGCACCGAAATTCTCAGAAGCGAACGAACGGCGGCGCGGCCTCGCCGATTCTAGGAACACGATCCTTCAGCGATCTCGCACACACGCACTCACGCACACACGCACTCGTAGCTACCGAAATTACGCAGGGCTACGACTTTGTCGTCGGTAACACGCGCCGTACGAACGTCGCGTATAGCAATCGGCCCAAGAGACGGGTTACACAGCGCACACGACACTCACATTCTCACAGTTCGGCAGAGCTGGCCACGACATCGCGTGGTTACTTGATGCTGCTGACTTGCCCGCGGCTCGCTCGGACAAAAGTAGCGGAGCTCCCTTATCAAAGCGGGCCCTAGTCCCTGCCATACGTGCAGAAGCACACGGTGCCGCGGGGTGTCACCTTCGTCGCCGCGCCACTGGCTTCCTCGTTCATATTTACCACGCGCATCACCGTTGCTGGCTCGGATCGACACCACTTTTACACGTACTAAACTGTCACGCGTGACTCTAGGATAACAACGGAACCGTTTACGGGCGACTAGAAAATATGCATTTTCCGCGACGGCACATCATCCGCAACTTCGCCCTCACTTCGCCGCCATGTTGCAAAATCGCGATCCGCCGTCCCGTCATGCCACGCAGCTTCGTCATATGACAGCGCAGTCGCGCCGGCCAATGGGAGCGCGTAACGCACGCGCGTTTTCGCCCGTTCGCACATCCGTCGCGACCAATAGCGAGTCGACGCTGAGTTTGAAATCGCAGTCGCGAAATCGCGCATTTCGGAAGAGTTGTTTCCGCGAACGACGCGAGATATTTTCGGTTGTTTACGTACGATTACGTCGTGCATTCGCGTGTTAAGTGTGTTTCTTTTTTTTATCTTGAGTGTTCCTGATTACGAAGCCTGTAACAGTCTGTCACAAATTTCGCTAAAGTAATAGGTAATACATTTTTCTTTGTCTCGTTCTGAGTATGTATTCCGCGCTATTTTGTTGCTCGCAAAACGATTGTGTCAAGATATCTAATTCGCGTTGTCATGCAAAATCAATTAATTTCTCCCATTGATATTGATGATCGTTATCATTTTTAATAATTGTTAATGAAGATTCAAATTAATTATTGATTTAGTTGTTAGCAAGAACAAAAATTTAAATTAAGATAATTATATTTTATAAACACTACAAAAAATTTATATAGTTATGTATTTGTTTCAGAAACTGCAAAGCCAAGGAGAAAAAAAAACTCCTCGAAGAATTATCTCGTTTGTTTTTGTCACAAGTAAGTGCGCAAAAAAGATTTCCTGTCGATATTTTGAGACACAGAAAATTGTTTTAACAAAACGTATTAGCAAAGAGAGTTGAAATAAAAATGAGAATCGAGGAAAATTTAGGCTGGGTTTCCAAATAAAAAGAATTCGCATTCCATATTTCACAGTATTTAATCAACAGGTTTGGGACATTGTATTGAACGCTAAAATTTACGTTTTGTAAGTAGTATTTTCATACGTGTACGCGCATTTCTATCGGAGTCTCACCGGAGACGATAGAGTATCCGATATAATACTAAAAAATAATTGGAAATACTTTAAAAATACTCTTTGCAAATGATAATTTTTAGAAATACAATACACACATTCTCTCTCTCTCTTTCTCTCTCTCATATCTTCATCTCTACCATACAGTTTTTCTATCAGCTACAATATTTTGAATTGTTTTTCTTATACATACATATGTATCTATACATATACGTTTTATACAGAGATGTAATCACAAGAAATTATTATTTGTAGTATTATTAATATGTAGTAAGTGTTATTGTTGTCGTCATTATTAATAATCTTATATCTATCGACACGTAATAATGGTACAAAGTTATTTTGTTTTTACTATTTTTTTTTTTTTTTTTTATTTCGTAATCTGAAGATCACGATCAAAATTTTACAATCGTCCTCAAAAATAATTATTATCGCTTCAAATGTCGCATGATTCATGATGATTCACAGATTCTCACAACAGAAGCCTATCGTGTTCTGTTTGTGACAATAATAATGATCCATTACAGCATTGCATTGAATTGCATAAACGCGATAGTTCGTAGGACTTAACGGCTTTATACGCGCACTTATATTAGTTTTCACATTAATGTCTAAAGAAAGACAAATCACTCAAATCGACACTCCGATTTCGTGCGACACAGTGCAGCCTCGCTACTACGTCAATGTGTTATCTAGAGATATTACAAAACAAAATCCATCTTACGGTATAGAATATCATAAGCACTCGAACGGAAAACGAAGTTACACTATAGCACAAGGAGAGTTTCTTAAAGACATTAAACATAAACGTAAATACACATACGCACACACTATTAACTCTTTTCATAAATAATAATTATAAACTAAGTTTGCTCTCTTTGCATTGATGAATGACTATAACGATTATTTTCTTAATTCTATACCTTTCTCTCTCTCTCTCTCTCTCTCTCTCTCTCTCTCTCTTTCTCTCTTTCTCTCACTCACTTTATCACCTTATCACACGTACAAAGTTCGTAGAATGCTACTGGTGCATGTTACAAATAATTCGTTAGAAGCTAATCTTTCCACGTTGTTCGATATTACGGTTCTCGATGATCGAGAATAAAAGAAACAAAGGTCAATGTCTCTCGATTTCGAATGGATTTAATTTGCGCAATTCTATTCGCGAAAACGCTACTTTTATTCACAGAAGTTGCCTTTCTTGATGACAAAGTGTTGATGAAACTTTTTACTCCTCGATTTATCTCTTTAAGTGCAAAGCGCGAGCAATTAACTCGCTTTGCTTTTATTGATTTACTTGAAGAATGACGTATGTGTATATAATATGGTAAATCAGATGTGACATTTGGTAAACTCTTGACTTTTACTCGCTTGACTCGGCTCTGCAGCGGGTTATCTTGTTTCTTATGTACATATAAACAGATATTATGGTAATGAAGTTTTCTTTTGTAGACTGCTGCTTTAGCTATAAAAAAAAAAAAAAAAAAAAAAAAAAAAAAAAAAAAAAAAAAAGGATAATTTGGCAATAATTACGCGACAATTTCTCTGACTATTCCGCTGTGATAAAAATAGGTCCGCATTGTGTTGCATTTAGAATTATGATATACTTACGTCTTAATTACAGCAATACGCCGCGTGCGATATTTGCAGCGCATTACATATTTTGCATAAACATCGCAATTAAAAATGAACACGTACGTGTTGATTTGAATTTAATTTTTTTATCGAAATGTTTACCAGAAGCGTCTATATTGTAGCGTCTATATTGTAGGTTAGTTTATAAATGATATTGCATATGTGCAATGATAAGCGGCGGATGATGTAAAAATATACGTCAAATGTCACTGATTTCAATAAAAGTTTCGACCTGAGACGGTAACCTATGAGCCGCATTTATCTAAATCAAAATATAAACACATACAACCAAAACAAGAGATATATAATCTATCTAAAAGGAACACAAAAACGTTGTGAAAGATCGTGAAGTAACAAGGAAAGTATTGGTCCGATCGTCAGTTGAAAATAAACATTTTGAAAATAAACAATTTCTCGGATTGTATCTCTTAGAACATAGACTCTCTTTCCTCACATAAATCGGCAGCATTATTTATTATTAGTAGATTCATACTGCTAATAGCACTTTTCGGCTGTTCGATTAAAGGGACTATTTGTAACATTATTACGAATACGTGTAAACAACAATGTGTTTGTAATTCCATAATTTTTCTCTCTGTAATCGTTTCATCTACGTTATCCTCGTATTTTTCTTGTGTGGCTTTTCAACAACATCTTTAATCACAGTACTATCTCAAATCATTTTTCAATTTTGTAAATTTTTTTCTTCAGACCATTCTCTCACCCTGTTTGTTTAAAACAAGAAAGACCAGCTTACAAAACTATTATTGAATAATATATTTACTTTGGTCAGAGAAGCAAGAAACTTTTTCGCAATAACTTTATTAATTTAGTTTACATCAATTTATCAATATGTATATTTTTATTTTTTTTTTTTGTTTATTTATTGTATCTTTACCAAGGAAAAATAAAATATGTTTATCAATATGTATTTTATTAATATATAGAATGTTCATATTTTTGTAATTTGAATTTAAAATTTTGCCAATAATCAGATTAAAAAAAAACTAGTTTAAGTAACTGTTTAACAGTAAAAACAAAAATGAAATCATTATATACACGAAAAAAAAAAAAGATTTGATAGACTAGCAAGAAATTAGTTAGCTGACCATTATATAGCCAGCAAGAAAATTTGTTCAGTCCCCTAAGATGTTTGTTTTGTCAACAAAATGTTTTTGATGAAACAAAAATTTAGTAGACACAAATTTTTCTTGCTGGCCGTATAATAGCAAAACTGTTTTTTTCCGTGTAGGTATATCGTTTTCGTGGATCATATAAGCAAATAAAAAATTGGAGTAAAAACATCTGACTTAGGTAAAACAACGCTTAAAAAAAAAACAAAACAAAATTACGTATTAGCATTGAACAGAAGTCGTCGCGCGGAATAAAGATTTGTGTCAATCGAATTCGACATCGTGTAAAAAAAAAAAAAAAAAAATATCTTCACACGCGTCAAAAGACATTTTTATCTACGGGGGACATTTTTATCTAAAATTCTATTCAATGATAAATAGAAAAGTGCTTTCACTCTCGCGTGTTTTAATACGCTCTTCCTGTATGACAAGTAACAATTCTGAGGAATCTTTCGAACGCGCCGACTCTGCGTCTGACAGTCCGGCGTTCTCAAATGTTATTGTTCGCCGGTGCTTCGCCGTCCAAAATTCGCTCTTTTATCTCTTCCGTAACCGGCTTGCTGAATACGGGCTCGATTGTCTCGGACAATAGCTTTGGATTGTGTTTGTCGATGTGCGTCAGCTCGATCGGCAGGTATATCGTGCGGCAGTAGTCGATGTCGGCGCGGCATAATGGGCAACGTTCGCAGCGACGGGCACAGTCCAAACAGGCGACGGCGTGTCCACAGGGAAACAAGGCGGTGTCCAGGCTTCGATCCATGCAGATCCGGCAAAGCATAGCGTCCAATAATCTCGCCAGGCATTCCCGGGATTCCTGCAATTCCGCGGGAAACATTATACAGATTGCGCGAATATACGGTCTCGTATCAAACTATTCGGCACAACGAATCGTGTATGTCCAATTATTACGCGGGGACACGAATTTATCGCGCTCACCTTGCACTTGGGATTCTCGCACTCGCCGCACGCGTGCCTCTCGAGGATCTCATTCTCCTCCGGTAGAGATATGGTCGCCGCCTCGCAGTAAAGCGCACGCCGCGCATTGTCGTAGACCTCCCGGCAGGTCCTGCGTATGTCGAACACGTATTTCTTGCCCAGCGTCGAGTCCTCGTTGAAGATGGAAATTATTGTCCCCTAGAGAGAGGAAGAGGTAACGATAGAGAGGTTTGCAATTACGTCTCAATATGAAACTTTCTCAACAAAGAAACAGAAGTTCGATACGTAAGAAAAACTATACGAAAGAATATTTAGATGATAAATTATCTTAATATAAGAAATAAGATGTATAAGATTCCGTTGTTAAAAGAACATTTTTTTGTTGTGTTACGTTACATCGGTCGCATATTTCAGTGTAAAATAATTTAAAAAAAATCGCTACCTTTAAATCGCGGATAAATTGCGCGGTGACCGCGCTTCTGACAGTCTCGCAGCTGTAAAACGCGTGTTTCTCAGTAATCGCTCGATAAAGTCCGTTGGCGGACTGGCTCGAGTCTAATTTGAAGTCCAGCGATGTTTCCTCACCGTCGAGTGAGAGATATACCAAGTGAAACATCCGCCGTTGTGACGCAGCGCTTTGTATAGCTGTATACGGTATGCTGTAATGCAATACATAATACATCGTATAATAAATTAAACCACGCGCCAAAGGTAAAGTAAAATTTTGATGCTAATCTCATTTCCTTCTGCATAATAGATGAGAAGCAAAAGCGCGGAAAACTTTATCTCTTTAAACATTTTCTGTAAATTATTCCCGCGGCTATATTGATAAATACGCAATGTTGTTATTTTATTAATGTAAAACGCGCGGTACAAAACGATAATGATAACGAAGTTGAGATTATCTAGTGGACGGTTATCTCGACGGGTGGTACAAGTCGCAACAGCCGATACGTGCCGTCTTCTATCGTCGAGAAACGATATTAAATCAGCGTTCTCGATTTCCCGTTGATAAATGCGAAATTTTCCACTGTGTGATATATTTATCAACATGATTATGTAATAAAGTAATAATAATATTTAGACATTTAATGATAGCTTACTATTTAATTTATGCGCGATAATAATATCTAGATATTTAACGACAGCTTATTATTTAATTTATGCGCGTATATTTACAATCGAACTACTAGTTTCAGTTTTTTTTTTTTTTTATCAACAGTTTAACTGAAGTAATTTATTCGTTGTTTATAGAAATGTTGGAAAGTATTTGATTGAGAAAAATTATATTTCTTTTACTATGAATTTAACAAACGTTGTCTTGAAAATTTTTTCAATTTATTGAGATTAATTTATTGCGTGTATATTTACTTTTGTGTCTCTTCATCCTGATTACGGTAGACCGTAATTCCGTGCGGACCGACGCCGATCATAGACACACCATTGTATCCGAATTTGCTGTGGAACATTTCCTGTCCGAATGTGTCGAGATTCGATATTTCTTTCAGGAGCCAATATTCAGCGGTCGAAGATTTCATTCCCTGAAAATCCGTTATTCATATCGGTTGTGTTTGACATACGCCAATTTTCAAGTATTAAATCGTGCAAAAAAGATTCCAAATTTAATTTGGAAAATACTTTACAAACGCATCTATTAAAAAAAAAAAACAAATCTCGTATTTTATTTATCAAAAGCAATCGCGCGCACACACTTTTTCTAAATAAAAAATAAAAAATATACAGTTCAAAAATGACAGAAAAAGTTGTTAAATAACAGAAACAGTGTTACGTGCACTTTATACTAGTTTAAGAGAGAAAATGCATTTTGTTCAAAGCAATACTGTTCAAAGCACAAAAACATTTTTAGAATTTTTTAAATCGAATTTAATCAAACTCAAACTCCGCGATTTGTTCATCCATATAAATGTGACCGCCCTTCTTCTGTTTAATATTATTTTGTTACTGTGAAATATTTTTCAAAAGCGCACATATATATATGTTCCAACCTTGATTTCCTTATGCTGTTGAACTATTCGAAGTAGAAAGTCTTGAGGTTTTGGCTCGCAACCCGGCTCTGCGGGTTGAATATGACAGCATTGGGAGTAAAGTGCGTGGGGTGGCGAAAGAGCATCGTAGTCACCACCATCGGCCTGGGCTATCAGGGCGACCAGACGGGCAACGGAGCCCCAATCCGAGACCTTTAATCTACCCTCGACTAGTTCGAGACGAGAGTGCAGGTAAAACTGATGCCTGTAATCAGAAGAAGAAGAGAGAGATAGTGAGATAGAGAAGAGAGAGGGGTGTTCACGGATGTATTCACGTGGAGTTATTAATTGCAATTAGTTCAATTTCGCGGGTAGGTGAATGCAATGCGAGCCAGCCGCACTAATACACGATACTCAGACTAAAGTAAGATTGATTACCTCCGTTCTCAGAGCGCATTGTTTTGAGGTATTCCCTTTCCTTACCCTCCACACCTTCCTCTTGACTAACTTGAACAATGCGGTATTACAATAATACAGAAATGATTAACGATCATTTGCGCGCTGAGGTATGTTTGTAACGACGAAAAATATGTTCGCAATTTAATTGCACGCAGCATTTAGATACAAAGGGGAGACGCTCTCTCGCCTGCGCGTGACGTGAATCTTGTAAATCACCGCTTCCGCACAGAGTTTGCACTCGCGGTGGAGTTTTGCATGCGTGGTTAGCGTGTAACGTATATATACACACAGTTGCATTTTACACACCCCAGCGTTTTACATTTCCAATGAGACTCGAGTAGATTTCTTTTGTTAAAAGAGAAATATACGACGCGAAATATCTCCGCGAGATATATCTTTGATCTGAATAAGTTCGCTCGAACTTCTGGGATTGACAACCTTAAATGATTCATGCGACTTGTTTCCCATGACTCTCGCGCGTTTACGTACATGTTTGAAGAATAACCGAGCGGTTGTGACTGAGAAAAAGGTATAGCTCTTCAAAATATCTCCGCTTGTGCTTTCTTTCTTGTCATGCTCTTCTGAATATTCTTCGGATGTATACAATGCATACATTTCGCGATAAACATGTTGCTGTCAGACGAGTAGAATTACGCGTTGCAAAAGAAGTGAATAACTATTTCCCTGAGTACTATATATGTAGAACGCGGAGTAAAGAATCTGCATTAGAATATACCGCGCTGTAGCATTTTTCATGATTTTTGCATCGTGTGCTGCTTTGCAGACACGCGCGCGCGCGCGCGCGCACACATTCTCTCTCTTTTTCTCTCTCCGTTTCTTTCTTCTAAACTCCTCGGCGATGTTGTGTCGCGGAGATAATGGATAATTAAGAAAGCAGGACTCTCATATAAACAAATAAAGTGGCACAGCGAGAAAGTGATTCATCGTCCGAACTTTTATCCGCGCGAACGCGTATAACATCGATCTTCATTTGAATCGCAAACAAAGCTCGTGAAATTTGAATCATCATCAGTAACAAATTCCGGTTTTTATACACACATTGTTGTTGTTTCTCTCTCGAATGACAAAATACGAGAAATGCTCAGTAGAACATATTTTCTAGAGTGTTCCGAGCAAAGTGAGCTCGCGCAACATTCTTGAGCGTAAGATTTTCCATTTCAATCAAGAATAAATTGAGTCGAAGCGACTGACAAACGAAGATTTTGTATAAACGAGTTTGTTGAAGAAAATGTCAATGATTTAAAATTTTCAATCGTGTTCTTTCAACCGTGAAACACGTCCGTACACCGAAACACGTTAGCTCGTTTACGAGACCGATCATATTTTCTCCTAACAACTATCGGATTCCGGTGTCTTTTCTCTCTCTCTGGAAAGAAAATTATCAGAAGAAACACATATTCGAAAGAATACCAGAGGAAAATTGCGCTTGATAACACATCGGACAGTTAAAATTTGAACACGACCGTATAAATTCCGTGTAATCTGCGAACCGTCGCCGACCCAACCGACTTCATCACTGTCAGATCTCAAAACGCGTTTCCTCCGAGAGAGTTTCTAAGTAAATTAAACGATTTTCCCCGCTATAAAGTTCCGCGCGTCGGTGTTCCGCGCCCGGGCCGAAAAAAAAAAAAAAAAGAAAAAAGAACGTTATTTACCGCGAGTCTTTTCCTCGTCGTAAAGGACGCCGCGGCGAACAATCTTGCCCTCTCTTTCTCTCACCGTGGACGGAACTTACCCGCCGCGAACTTTGCTTGAAATTCGCGCGAGATGGTGGAAAGTACCCAATGACATTTGTCACCGTGAGAGAAAGAGAGAGAGAGAGAGAGAGATATTGGTTCCGCTCGAACTTCCCGAGGAAAAGAGAAGTCGAGAGGGAATACACCGAAACTTCCTTTGATGGCAAACTTATTGTTAACAACCGCGCGTGACGAAAGTCGCTGCCGAAGACCAAATTCTTACGCTCCAGGATTCGCGGGAAGACAAAGGAAAATGGTTTGAGAACCGTGTTCGAGGGTAAACTTAATTTTCAACCGAACAGCTTGTTAAACTTCTTGCAATTTTCTTTTCAAGATGAATTAAAACTAAGACAAGAGAAAGAGAGAGAGAGAGAGAGAAAGAGAGAGCCAAGACTACGTCAAGTTATGAATAAGATTTTTAACACTAGATTTACACGCGGCAAAATCCGGCTAAATGAAAGTAGGTTGAGTGCTTTCAAAAAGCTCTCGACCTGCCTTAAATGTTGCAAAATCTCTTGATGGAATAAAAGTTTCACATTAAGCGCGCTATTAAGAGATTGGAAGTTTTTGTGGGGGAATTCACAGCGGGTATAACATGTTTTATCAATTCCGCGCTTAATCCCGAAACTTTTATTGCCACTCTGAACGAAAAAATATAATAATATAATAACATGTACATATTTCATAAGCAATATAAAGTATATCATACGACAAGTACAGACGAGTCATAAACGAGTATTTGGATTAGTTCAAGTAACTATACGGTAATATCAACGACGTAGAACATTTAGCGTCGTATATTTCATTCATGACATGTACATAGCACTTTCCCTATACGTAATTCAGAAATGAAAACAAGGTCGATATTTCCGCGCCGAATTCCAAACAGAACATTCCGATTGGTTGTGCAAGAAGTATATGTACTTATAAATCAGTTAAATCAGATCGAACGTGTAAAGTGTTAGTTACGTACACAGAGAGAAACGGTTTCTTTAACTTTAATAATCTGATTTGTTTGACTCATATTTGTTGCATTCAAACAACATAATTTTATAC
>QVOB01012578.1:0-26437 GCA_014839585.1 Pseudomyrmex concolor
CGTTAAATACTTAAGACGCAAAAAAGTTTCTCGCCTCGCCTCGTGGTGTAGCGAAAAAAAAAAGAATATTGGCGAAACTATTAAGTCGATTAATGAGACGTGTTTTTGAATACACGGTCGTCGATAGTTCGCGAGATTGATTATGTATTAAAAGCGAAGTTTATACACCCCGCGGAAATGAGAGGCGAAGTTTGTGTATATACCATAGAGCCGCCGCCGCCGTCGTCGTCGTCGTCGTCGTCGTCGTCGTCGTCTGACTTCATCGAGTTACACTAATGTCCTTTTGCGGCCGCGCCGGCACACGATGTAGACGCGCGCGCACGGGATTTCATTTGTATTCGGGATAGTTTTCCGCGATATCGATCGTTTAGACAACGAACAAATATCGCGACCAGAATTTAATTCGTGTCACACGCAGCTGGAATTTCTCGTTAGGCAAACTGAAAATTAGTGCCGCGGCAGTTTATCGACTAATGGACACCAGAAAATATTCCAATTTTCGAGCAGTTAGACGCGCGCGGTTCTCCCGTACGCGCGTAATTCATAAAAAGAAAAATTAATCGAAGTGGGGTCTCTCGAAATTGCTCTCGAAGCTTTTGCTGGGGAAACTCGGGGTGCACACAATCCAGTGCTCGCTCGGTGGAAAACTCGGTTGCCTGGAAGAAGAGGGAGGAAGGGAGAGGGAGAAGAAGAAGGAGGAGGACAGAGGGAGTATAGGTGGTAACGATATATTTTCCTATCGATGACCAAGGCTCAACGAAGCGTTTGTATGACGTGAATACGAGTTATGTGTGGTACATAGATGACGAGGAACATTGGCCGCCCTCCTCTGGCCGTCCGATCCGACTTATCGCTCGTCGAGGACGGAGAGTACGTAGGAATGATTAACGACGTAACCCAACACGATCTACTCTCTCTCACTCTTGACGCAACGAAGCGACACGAAACTTCCGAAAGCTCGCATTACCAGAAACCGGCAACTAAGTTCCGTCTCGTTCGGATCGTTGGAGACGGATTAAAAGAAATATATCGGTGATCGATATGCGGTTGCGATGTCGGATAAACTAGTCGGTCATTGGATAAACTGCCACTGTAAGTTGCATTTTGCCGCCCGCCATTGCGGGGAAATCGAGGATTCGATTTTCTTGATTGAACTCTCGCAGAGCAACTGCGAGAACGTCGGTTTCGTGGCGAGAACGCCAACGTACACATACACGCGAAGTGCCGAAGCACATTACTAATTGTTATACGCGCTGCGGTTAAAAAGCGCTTTTAATTTATACAAAATTTATTAACCTTTCTCTTTCTCTCTCGTAGTTTTTTTTACCGCGTAAAAGTTACGAGAGAAAGAAGAGATTACGAATTTCCATCGCGGCTAGCTTCGCGTATTTAAAAAAGTCTACAATTCTCGCGGAACAAAGTGCCGTACAACTGGAATAGCTCTGTAAACTTATAAATGTTTAATAAAGTTTCTCGTTCTTATATAACGTAATTCAGCACACTTCTTGCGGCGGTGTGTGTAGGTCGCGCGATATCTTCCGTCGCACTAGTTTCTCGCGGATTACGCTATCTATATTGGAATTCATGTTATTTTCTAGCCGAACGGAAAGAGAATACCGCGTTGTTCCCGCCTTAGAACAATAGAAAAATGTTACATGATGAAAGAAAGGTGTGTCAACGGCAACCGTTGTTACGCTTGACACAGCTCGCAGAGAAAAAAGAAATATATATTAAAATATATATATATATATATATATACGCCGTCTACAACCGTAGAATTCATATTGCTGTTTTCAAAAAAGAACTCGTAGACTCAAGATCGTTTAATAAGAATGTTAAGGATATCGAAAACAAAAGTTACGCATTGTGATTTCAGAGAAGAGATAAGCGCGTGCAATTCAGTTTCATAATAAATGACTTTCTCAAAATGAAATATGTGTACAAGGTTTATGTACCACTTGCCGCGCGCTATAAGGTGACAAAGAAAATGAACCGCTTCGGCAGCGTTACGTTGCCGAAGTTATCTTTCGCGAAAGGAAAGAACACAGCGTGCTGAGAGAATGATTAACGACGGCTCCGCTCGTCTGGCTGATGCAACGTTCCGGCTTTTCGAGACGAAACTTTTTGAGAGAGAGTGTCTGTGTGTATGTGTGTGTGCGCGCGCGAGCGCGCGCGCGCTCGAGTGGTAAGTAAGTTTCGTTTCCGGTCCACGACCACGTGCTCTCATTCGCACAACGTGCCGCGGATACTTCTGCTTTTTGCTTTCCGCAGTGCTTTAAAGTCGGACGAACAACAACGTCGGATTAAACGATTTCCGAAACTTTAAATGTTTCGCGCCGTCTTTTATTTCGGGATACGCGATACCGGTGCCAAATCGATTTCGAGAATAAATCGCGCGTGCAAATGCAAAAGATATCCATCCGTCCGCGAGATTTTTATGTTACACACTCACACATTGCAAAGTATAAATAAAAACGAGAAGCGAGACGATGACTTCGCTCTCTCCGAACTTCGCCGTGCGCATGAGTATTCGAAATACTTTCGTTGTATCCTCTCTTTTTTGGATGTTTTATATATCGTTGTTGAAAAATATGTCGCTTAAAATTGGAAATCCGCGTATCGAAACCGCGTGCTCGAGCAATATGTACGGCAGCTCGAAATTGCTCTATTTCTAGATTTCAATTTTCTGGATCGCCTCCTTTGATTTTTCCGTTCGTCTTAAAAGTGCGTCTACATATGCGAGAGAGAGTGAAAGAAAAAGACAGATAGAGACAAAGAATAAGAGAAAGAGAGAGAAAAAGAGAAAAAAAGTGAATGGAAGAGACGATTTCTAGACGGAAGCTTAACCTCGCCATTACTCTCCCGAAGAACGTCTCGACGCGACGTGGGAAACGCGAGTGCGAGAGCGTTACCGAAAGTAACATCGGAAGATAAATCTCGATCGCGCGGAGGCTTGACGTGCGGAGGAGAAGGATGTGCTTTCGCTTACCTGATTCGAAGATCACTTCGCTGAGCATGATCCACCGCGCCGCGAAGTAGAGCTGCAGCTTCAGAAAACGGCCGGCGCGCGAATGCAGCTTTATAGTGACTTCGCGCGCCTGCTCGAGCACTTGATCGGGTATGTAAGAGAAATGAACAGGCTCGCCGGTGAAGTGGTTGCCGCCTGTGCCAAGATAGACCTTCGCGTACGAGAAGACCTGCGGGAGCAACATCGACAACCCTAAATATTTAGGGAACGTCTCACGAGATCGTAATTCGTTTATTTATATTAAATAGAAAAACTGTATAAACTTCAAGTAAAACAAAATAATGAAGCGACCGGGATAAGTATACAAGAAAACAATTGCGCGTAACTAACTTTTGTTTTACTCGATAAAATATTTTCACATTTCTTGTAAAATTGCGAACTAGAATAAACACATACAACGGAACTACAATTACATTTTAAAGAGGACGTCGATACGGGAATACTAAGCTCGAGAGCGCAGGAGCTACAGCAGTGTCGTAGCTGCAGGCATCGCGGACACTATAAATTGCAAAGAAATGTTTTTAAAACCGCTTAAAAGCGCGGGGACGTCGCCAAATGTGTGATCGTGAAATTTACGATAGTTCTCGGGAGCTCGTAACTTTCGAAATAATGTCTGTAACGGCGCGAAGGGCGATACCTGCACGTCCTTCGTGAAGTAATTGCTCATGTGTAGGTGTATGGCAGTGAAGTTCCTTAAGTAGTCGAACTCGAAAGTTATTTCCACCGGACGTCCGAGCATATTGGGTGTGTCGTTCCGCCATCCGACCCATTCGTATCCTTGAAAAGAAAACGGATTATCCATCATTATTTATGACGCTATCGCTCGAGTTTTAAAAGAATCTTTGGAAAAAAGAGACGCGCCGCGCTCGCTCGACGTCATGCATCACAGTCGACTGGGGATTGTGTGCGAGATACATTTATTAATTTTACTTCAAGTTAATGAGATAACTTAAAAGACATCACCAAATATGATAGCTGGAAAGTGAGTAGTTCTTCGAGAACAACGTTTCAAATCGATTTTCATTTACTTTAAAAAACAGTTTGTTGTGTGTGCGATCAATTGATGAAAGAGAAACTTATTCCAATGTATTGTACAAAAAGTGCGTAAACTTCCAAAATTGCAAACAGTTCAGTAGCAGTCTATGTATTGATAAGAGAGTAAACACACAGGATGTAGTCAATAAATTTTTTGTTTGACGATAAATGAAAATTTGCATGTGTTGATTTAAATTTGTTTCTTACGCGCATTCGACAAAAATGGGACAGCATGTGTCACACGCTAAAAAAGAGTCGCATGTTGGAATTAAAAAAAAAAAAAAAAAAAAAAAACACGCACCTATAAACAAGACATCTGTAACGAGAGAGAATTGTGAGAAATTCGTGTGCATGACATTGCCTGAATTCACCTGAGAATAACGTAAACGGAATAGACAAGCACATATATAAAATGAAACAGATATCCTACATTCTCGCGATACACATCGCCAATTTGCCGTACACAATTTACATTGGCATTGTGCAATAAAAAAAAGACATAAATCGTTTATAAGAAACAGTTTAAATTCCAATATTGGGCGTAAACAAATCATTCACAGTAAAAAATTGTCCATATGTTAAAATTTTCTTGTGTTGCTTTGTTTTGACTATGACTTGAATGTACAATTAACATACAACTGTGATATGTCATTATTTTTGCATCACACTTAAAGTCAAAATAACAAATATAAATTTAAAATATTATGTCAATATTACTTAATATTATTACTTTGTCAATACATGACAAATGAGTTAATTTAAAGTAGATCTTCTGAAACATATAAAAAATGTCAAAATTAACATTTTTTTACCGTATATAGAACAGATCGAAAATAATGTAATTTTTTACTAGAATCTAATAAAATAAATAAATATAAAATAAATAAAAAAAAAAACATTTCCATAGTAAAACACCACGATTTAATAAAATAATTTTCATAAGATTCTTTTTCGAGAAAAACGCGAAATGTGCTTTGTCTTATAACACAGGGTAACTTAATAAGGAACCATCTTGAGATAACTTGAATAATTCGCAAAACGCGTGACTTTCGCAGCGCGAATTGTTTTTTTTTTTCTTAGATTTAAGGACATTTTCTCTTGTATATAACTGTCAGAAACCGCGCAAGTGTTCTCGTAATAGAATTTAAATTGCCCGTTTCAGATTTGCAAGTTGAGCTTTCGCGCGGGACTTGTATGCTTCCTCGAAACGTTAATTACGTTCCGAGTTTGTTTTCGTGCTTTCTGTTCCTCTCGCTTCATTTCTCCCGGAAATGTTCCACTGTAGCTGTATAGCAGCAGCGCGAGAGAAACGTAGTACACGGAAGAGTTTCGAGCAATGGAGCAACGGCGGAGGTTATTGCGCGAGGTCCCATTAGATCCCACTATATGAGCACATGTGGAAACACACGTGTCCCGCGGGAATATGCGGGATTGAAAATGGACTGCAATAACCCTAAAGCCCACGGCGGCCGTGTTATGCGTTTCTCAGAAACGCTCGTGTTACTTTCAACATTGACTACGAAATCTCTAAACTCGACCGCGCGCTGTGCCGGCCGCCGCCGTCGCCGCGGCCGCGCTTTTCCATTTCAACATTCGCGGCGCACAAACACAGATTACCTACGGTTCTCATCATTTATTGCCCTGCAATGCTATCCCACTTCACGGAATTAATAACGAAAGAATGAAAAATCTAGAGGTAGTCGAATAGCATTCTCACTCGCGTTAGAAGAATGTGTACTATGGCACGATAATTGGATTTTCTCTCGAATCCTTGAGAATGTTTGCTGTTTAATCTGTGAAAAATTTTAGACTACGTATTATACGGAGTTTTTATTAACTTGCTTCAAATTTGGTTTTTGAATTTCGCCTCGGTCTTCAACAGTAAATATTTCGAAAGAGATGTATAAAAATATGATTCGTGCACCTGCGATATATTTGTGTATTGTTGTGTTATCTTTTGATCGTGCATTTTTCTCTTTCTTCCCGACGTACATATCTTTTTGCATGTTGCAAAATGTTGATACACGCAGATCCCACGCTCCAGTGCCTTAAAGAAAGATCCATTCTTTCTTTACGCTATAAATTCCTCGTACTTTTATCTCTGTTTCTCGACGAAATCCCGGGAAAAGTGTGGAGGACTAGAAAAGCGGGAAGAAAAAAAAACCGGGAAGAATGTCCTCCGTTTCCGAGTTCGGGCTTGGCGTTCTTTCCACATTTCGATATCATTTCCACACGAAAGTCGCGAATCTACAGCGGCGTAAGAACCTTACAGTTTATTAAAACTGGTGGAATATAGTGTTTTTTTTGTTCTTTTTTTTTTTACAATAACGCGGTTTGCATTGTGTAAGCAGCACGCGACTTTATATTTGGATTTCTGGTGCAACAACTACTGCGCGATCGTCCCTTCCGGTTTCAACAATATACTGTGTTCGCGGCGGTGGCGTTATATCGCCCTGACCTATCCGCTTTCATGTAGCCCCCTTCCTCTCCCTTAATATCGTCCCTCGAGTAAATAGTTTCCAGTTTCCTGTCGTCGTCGCCTTCGGTCGCTATCTACCATCAATTCTGAACCTTCACGAGGATCGTAAGATAACCATCCTGGTTGGAGTACACCACCCACCGTTGATGATTTTCTCCTGCAAAGCGTTTTGAAACTATACAGTTACGAGCGTACAATGCTCGTAGCTATAAACCAGAGAACTTGGAATGACCACACGTCGAGTTGTCAACCGTTTACAAACGTTTAACCGACGTTTTATTAAACGAGATGGAAATTTAGTACAGATAAAAACAATGTGTGTTGATGCCTTCAAAAATAAAAATAATATATGTGTGTGCAAGTTTCCTGCAGTATTAAAAAGTTTTTTCTGTACTGGTTCTTTTTAAATAATTTAAAATAATGATCACAATGCTATATAAATATTATTTTATACTGACGTTTTGCTAAATTTAATGTTTTAAGTAAAAAAAATTAATAATACATAACAAATACAAAATTTTTATGTACATATAATATTTATCATATAATATATATGTACGATCTGTTTTTTATACATATGAAACTGTTTCGTAAAATGCATTTCAAACAAAACCGTTTAACCACCAAGAGATATATGTGTATTATTGATTCTGGGAGAGAAAGAGCGAGAAAGAGTCGTCTGTATTTTGAACTAGAGATGTCGGACGATGTTTTCCGACTTAAAGAGAGCCGCGAGAGGTTGTACGCAGTTTTGCCGGGTTTAAAAGTTTAAGAAGGTGGAAGAGTACGACGGTGTAGCCAACGCCGACGAGGGTGTCCCATGGCGTAAATGGAAAGACACAAATGTATCCAGAAAGCGAGTAAACAGCGGCGACTGGTTGCAGCCTAGCTCGCGGTTCAATATAAATGTAAATTGGAACAGATTCGAGCGGCGCCGTGAAACAGGTTTGGCTACGAGAAGAGAGCCCAGGCACTTCCGATGGTCCTTTCTGGAGCTTTTCTGGATTCTACTGACCTTTTCGATTTTTTCGTCTATATATATGTACACACCTAGTCTCAACCGACGGAAAATTTTATTTTTATTCTGGCATATATGCTCCTTGAAAACGGACACAGTTTTCTTCTGCAGTTTCCAAAAACCGCGGCGAATATTCTACTCGATTGATCGATAAAAAAAACTTACATATCCTCGCACATGTGTGAGAATCCTCCTCAATTAAATTTTGATGGTCATTTGACTTCGTGAAACGGAACGACGTACAAATGATCCCCAGGTTTGGCACCGGCGCGTTACTTCCGATCGTCACGCGCATTAATCAAAGCTCGATTAAATAAAAAAAAAAAAGGAATCTCTTTTCGAATTAATCAAACCGTATCGAGCAAATAGACCAGGAAATAACTATCCGTTAAAAAGGAAATTGGCAAAGAAATGTGTGCTTTCGATGCGCGAAATCAATTGGATGAAATACGTGTAAATTGAAAATTCATTACATGACTGAAGGGACGTATATCCGTTTCTAAAGCGGCAGCTATTCTATACATTTTAACGAAATTCTCGTGTCCACATATTTCAAGTTATATGTTTTATATGTAGAATTATATATTGTATACAGAGTACGCTGTGACGCATCAAAATTATTTGAAGTACGCGTTTATTTATTTTTCTGCGCTCTCGCCGTCGCTTTCATTTTAAGCGCATTTATTTTCCGCGCTACTTTCCACCGTCTTCCTCGGCACACGCTAATAAGAGTGTAAAGCGTCTTAAAACAAGAGTGATCGCGGGTAATCGCTCGAACGGGCACACACAGCTCACGTTACAAAATTGCATCAAGAGTCGAGAGGAGTGGAGGGAGGTTTCGGGGGTCTGCTATTTAGTTCGAAGAAAGAAGTTAACGAGTAAGATAGCGTGAGATACCGATAGAATAAGAAGACTAGACGGCTGAGCAGGATAAGGGGGGGGGGGTAACTCGCGAGAAAGACGGCTCTATCACGCTAATCTAGACACGATCTAGCGCCAGCGCTAATCTCGTTCCAGCACGAAGCACTCGTGCCTTACCCTTTCCGTTGCCGCTGACGTCCAATCTGAAGTTGTCGGGACCCTTTTGCCCGTCGACAAGTTGACCAAGTCCCCCGGAGAGGTAACCTCCTTCCTCGCGACCGTCGTACGTCCTGTCGGAAAGATCAACCTCGGAGCCTCTCTTGATTCCTTGGGGCATGGAATACGAGACGAGACCCTCTGGAAAGAACAAGGTGAATATAAAGAATATATAAGCTTTTGAACTATGCATCATCACGTGGCTACGTGGTCGGGCTCTCTACGTGAACGTTTTCTTCTTCCGACGGTACGTGATAAGATTGCGGAGAGTTACGAGTAAAAGTGCACGTCGTCGGGAAAAAGTAACGAGGGTCAACATTTTTAATCTCGGTATCCTGAGGACAGGTGGGTATATCGATCAAGAACGCGCGCGCGTGACACGAGATGAGATTGCAAGACAAGACTTGAGACACGCGGTTTGACGCGACGAACGCGCGACATCGATTTCTGCTTGTTGCGCGACGCGTTGCATAGTTTTCGTTAAAAATACGTTTCAAAGCGAGCGACTTATATCAGACAGCAAATGTACTCCCAGACTGTCAGGTGTCAATAAGCACGAATGAGTTACACGGTTCGGTACTTCGGTATGCAGGGATATCCCGCCGTCATATCAATCGCGTATTTTTCTGTTTCGATGGCAGTAAATTGTTTTTGCAGATTTCGGAGTGAAATATGCGCGGAGAGATAGGTACGCCGTTTCTTTCTCTCTCGGCATTTTGCAGTGTTTGCTTGAAACAGCTGCACAAGTTCGTTTTTGATTAATGCATCGATGGGAATAAAAAAACCGATTCAATTCGCTCAGTACTTTTCATCGACGAGCTGTAGCTATTGTAGCTCTAATATACTTTATTACTTCAAGTGATGTAAAAAGTCTTGCCGAAAAAGAAAAGTCGTTTATTACGATAATTGTAAAAATCTATAATTTCACATCTCTTTCTTTTTGTTTTCATATAAGTTTCTTCTTATCATTCGCGATTATGGTTCTTGCGGTGGTTCTAACCAACCACCGACCTCTGCTATTCGTATATCAATAATGCTAAGTAAGTCACAATTTATTTTGCCAGTCAATATTATTGGCAGCCGCTGTAATTGTACGTTTAAACGATATAACGATGGGGCCGAAGCCATGCAAATGGCACAGTTAACGGATGCCGCGTGGTTCGTCGAGGTTGGATTAATGTAGACGCAGCTGTGGCTCACAGTCCGTGGTCGATCGTAAATCTAAGTTAATCTCAGATTCGAGAGACTGACGCGTTACACCGGCCTCTTGTCAAGACGTCCGGCTATAAGGTCGACGACTTACAAAAATTGAATCTAAATTCTGCGAGTTAACGAACAAATGCAAACAAATTACATGCATTTGTGCAAAATCATATCTTTTGTTTATTACTTATTCCAAAAATAATATAATATATAAAATATAACATAAGTAAAAAGAAATCTTAGTACTTATTTGTGGGAATAGAAATTCTGTAAGTTAAAAAGAAGCATGAAGATTGCAGTCACAAGTTTAAAGTTTTGTATCCGCCAAGTAGTGGCGCTGAATAAAAAATTTTTATTGTGTCTCTTTCGCGTATTTTCTCTTATTTTCTTGTGTTTCAATGAGAAATCTGCGACACAAATCTAAGTTAGAATCGAGTTTATCACTGGTAGATGTCATCAAGAAATTCTGAGAAAAGGTCGCGCGCGTGTAAAATATAAAAAATTCACAACACGCAAGCGATTCCCAAAGAAATGTCTACCACTTGTTTTCAGCATTGTTTTCGCGAGTGACAATAACAGCGGTTGCTAATGAATTTGTATAATTGGTCGCATTTGCATACAACGTGAAATTTATTGGTGACGATAATTATTGATGCGACAGAGAGGCGTGTCTCTGCTAATTTGATGCGAGGTATCAAGTTGGTATTGTTTTTAGCTTTCAAATATTTTTTATTTGTTTCATCACCACGTCGCAACACGTTGTTAATAAAATTTTCCGCGGATTAAAATATATGTATTCTATTTCCATTTATTACAAGCAGATAAAGTCGCGAATAAAAACACGCGCAGCAAACATTATCGAGTGAAATATGCCGATTTCTGCTTTATTTTCGCCGCTTTGTGCTAAGCGAGACGGACTTTTCAGCGAGCTCGCAGAGATAAATATATGATCGAGAAACATGATAAAAAGGAATACATTCGCATATCTCACTCACCCGTCCACGAACAGCCGTAAAGCTCGATGCGCATACACACTATGCGCATGTGGGAAGTGTAAGGGATGAAACGAATCTTTGTTGCAATTATAGCCGGATCAAAGATCTGCTCTTTCTCCGTATACGGATTGTTATTGCCCATCAGAAGCTGCAACAGAAGATCAGAATATAGAGAATTATTATTAATGCGAAATACGTAGAGATAAGAAATTGTGTTGCGAAAAATGTGTGAGACACAGAGAGAAAAACAACACGTAATGATGTTACTCGAGAAGAGTTGCGATTTGCATTCTCAACCAGACCACTATCGTTGTTGCACACGTTATTTTCTATACTAAAACGAAGGGTTTTTACATTGTCGTGTATGAACAATAGGAATACAACGCGATAAAACTGTTAACTTCAGTCATATTCAGATATTTCGTTCTAGTTAAAAAGCAGGGGGAAAAACAAGCACGTGTTTTATAGCATCCGTGCAGAACCTGTTTTTTTTGTATTGCATGCTTTTTTTTAATATTCACGAATTTTTTATATTGTGCAATTTTCGAAACGATATAGTATATTCTGTATTGAAAAAGAAAACACGTTTTTAATCCTATCGCTGCTACACGCACCATTTACAACGCAACATTTCCGAATATGCATCGGTCGTTGATGTTTTCTTTATTAGAAACAATTTTTATTGACACACGCACGTGCGCCGTTTGAAGGATGAAATTTTTTATTTTAATACTACGGTAAATTAAAAACAACACGTGTGCGATTTGCACACGCCAACTGTGTGAAATTTGTGGAGAAAACGTAATCTGCGATTTTAACCGTCGTCGCGGCGTATGAGAACACGCACGCCCCGGTGATTGCGTTAAGACTTCTGCCGGAAGGACCAAACTGTCCGATGATCATTAGAACATGTTTACGGCACTAAGAACGAATCTCACGGGCCGAGGACGCCATTTTCCGAATCCGATTAGTAAACAACGGTTCGCCATGAAACCTCCTCTAAATGTAAATGCAAGCGTTAAATCTGGGCTGAAGCAGTTCCTCCATTCCTGCCTTCTCTCGTATGCATTTACGTCCCTTAGGTTCGGATTGCGCGTCGCACAGAAACGCACGCAGGTCGTCGTTGTTATATCGAACGGCGAGGTTAACAATAAAATACGGGACATTGACGCGCACGTCCGAGAAAGATCAAGCTCGCAGCTAGGATCCGGCAGTTTGTTTGGAGAAACAAGGCTTTACTATTTTACGTACGTGTATATTACCATCAGCACATGTACGCCGATAGAGACATGCTAAGGATAATAATGCTGTTACTGTATCTATGCACGCTGTTTCTGCCTGGGGCGTTATGTAATTCAGTAGCTACGTTTGTACCTCGTTCTGTTTTGCATTCTGAGCATTTGTATGGATTAGTGGTTCTCATCTGCTGTTATATCAGCGACACGGGGTTTTATCTGTAATCATAGACTATTTCAGCTTCTCTCTTGACACTGATGATATGCGTAATGTATACACGAGTGAGATATTCTCGTTAATTAATGTGCATTTCCTTCGACATCGCAGCAAGTATTTTTTCTTACATTTTAATACACTCACGTGTTGAATTATTAGCGATTGTTCTTCTTCTTTCTCTATGTTTTAGAGAAGAAATTGGTATTTTAATTTTGACAAAGCTTTTAGTTTTTTGAAACTTGTGTGGATCAAGAAAAAGTTGAGATTTAAGCAAGTTAGTCTATTTTTTATGTTGACTCTTTCGTATCTCGCAAATTATAAACATTATATTTCAGATATGTTTAGAGACAAGTTAATTAATTTACTGAGTTATTCTTACAGAATCTTCAAATAATCGATACGTTGAAAGTAAATAGTTCCAGGTTTCTTGTGTTTTACAATCAATTTGTCGTCTAATTGCTATTCGTTTTAGAATCATCTGTACTGCCGTGCAAATAGAATCATGTAAGGAAAGAGAAAGAGAGAGAGAGAGAGAGAGAGAGAGAGAGAGAGAACGAGACAGCGATACATGACATGTAGAATCGTCCAAACATGCTGACCGTCGTTATTCGTCCCAGGGAGAGCACTGAGTACGCGTTGAAATATGAATATTCGTGCGCGATATCAGGCGCATCTCTCTCTCTCTTTCTCTCTCTCTCCCTCTCTTCTTCTCTACCCTGCGCTGAAAACCGATCTGCGGTCTAAACACTGTGCGCAAGCGGAGTAGATATGACACAAACGTTAATATACAGAAACGAAGACTATGCGGCCCCCAGAGCTGAACATCAACGACCATTGGCCTTTGCTTTGATTTGTGTTACCAAAGCTGTGCGGCGATTAGAATTTCTAACCAGGAATCTGTTATTTCGCGTTAATCATATAAAGCGCAGTATCTGATGTCCAGAAACCGCAGAGATGTACAGAACAAACATTCAGAACACATTCGTGCGCGGTCAGCGGTGCGCCGTTTTCGTATTTTAGCTCTACGTAACCAGTGGAAAATCCCATTCATATTTCCCATAATATGATGATGGATTTTCTCTTTGTTTATTTGTAATACGCGCGCAATCTGATTCCTTTTATTGATTTTTAATGGTGATGTAACGGAGAATAAAAAAAGTTTATCAAAAGCGTAATGGCAACGCGAAAAATGAAAAAAATCGCGTGTCAATTGACAAGAGAAAATTTGTTTCGAACTACTTCATGAACAATTTCAATACGATAGTGAATATATGATTCTTACGCTCTAAAAGCTCGGAAGAGATCCTCGACTGTGTAAACGGCCCACAAAGTTGTAAACGGCACGCAAATGGGACGTGCTCCTTGAACGGATGGGCCGCAGAACGGCGAAGTGGAATTTCCGTTATATCGGCCGTCTCGGGAAACGACCGACCGCGGATGCATTACAACTGCAACTGCAACGTGCTAGAATACAAGCTAGATCGGATCTACGCGATAGGAATAATTAGTACACCCATATATATATATATATATATATATATATATACAAAGCTCCTGTCGTGAGAGACGCTCTTACGATATCGTCTCACCGACACATAAAATTGATGTCTGTGCTGTAGAGGTAAGTAGAATCTTCCTGAACGCGCTTTGCTCGAGTCTATAAATTTGTCGGCACGAAGATAAAAACGGTCTTGATTATAAACATCACGCTACGTCATGTGCAAAATTACGCGTTATTTATTAAAAGAATTAAAATGTGTAAGCGCAAGTTTTGTGTGTTTTACACATATATTTCTAGATGCAAGCTATTGTATTTCGAACGGAGCGAACATATCGAATAATTTGCAAATAGATTACAAACGCCGTGTGTACTAGTAGATGAAAAAAATAAGAGGAAAAGAGCAAGCTCTTACATGACAAATGTCCCGATGTGCAGATTGAAATAATGTATTATCTTTACTAGAAATAATGTATTATCTTTATTAGAGAATTTTATTGACGTTCTTGCTGAGTGCAACTCCGAGTTTTCTTGAAATCATCATAAAAAAGTTCACACTCAACAATATCAAAATATAATTTGAATGAATGTTTCTCGAGTTTTCGCACATACAACGACTATTAAAAATAAAGCCGGAGATAAAAATGTTGCGGCGTCTCTTGACAATTATTGTTGTAACACCAAAAGTGTTTGCACAAATAATATATAATTCCCGTAATGCGGCTGTGAAGTGACACCTGCAAAAAATGTTGGCGGACGTTGTTGTAGAAATTTTACGAGATTTTACGCTATTACGGTTATATGCGAGCTCGTATTACATTCCGCGCGCAGGTTTTTAATTTCGCTGCACCACGCGGTTAAAAATTCGCATTCAGCTGCAACGCAACATATTGACGCGCTTTTTCGGACACTTTGAAATTCATATACTTAAATGTTATCGATACTGCTTTCATGACTAGGCAGTTGAACTGACCTCGTTTTGCCTCGGTGATAAAAAGAAGAAAAAAAGGTCGCACCTTATCCTGAAAAATCTCTTTTCGCTAAGCACAAAGAAACAGTTCTCAGGAGGAAACCTGAGAAGGTTAGTGGGTCGATCGAACGTATTTCGGTATAAGACAATGAGAGGAGGAAAGTTTATGTTAGGTACATGCTTGCGCTTTTATAGCCACCTCACTTTAAGCTGCTTTGAAGATTGCGCCGTTTTAAACGTGATATATATATGTATATATATACACACACACACACCTACACACACGCAACCACGTACTTGCAGCCGTGCACTTGAAAACAATTATAAGTGTAGCAACTTTGCGACCAACAGTCTCGTTAAGCCATAATTTTCCACGTAAACGGAAACCGTTTACCTAACTTTATTCTTGCAGTTTTCTTTAGCCACTCCACATAAAACTGTCGCAATTATTTCAGTTTAGAAATTAGAAAAATTGTTTAAAAACGTCTTTACGTGCTATCAGAATTACTCTCGAGTCGGACAGAAAATTGCCGTTGAAAATCGATAGACCGACTAGTGTGATGGCTTTCATTAACTTGTCTGAGGTTAGAAGGTTGAAAGCAGATAACTCAAGCAAGAGTAGAGCTGGATCGTCTTACGAGAGGGAGGGGGGAAAGGGCGAAAAAGCGAAACGAGCTTACGCGGCGCGTCCCATTTCCGCTCGCCCGGCGTGTAGGCAATTACTTCCCCGGGGCAACCTCGTAGAAAAGAGACCATCTCTAATCTGTTTGCGGTCGAAATCAAGCTTCCCCGCATTCCTCTAATGAAGACCGTTTCATTTTAACGTCTTTAATTTTGCAAAGAATAGTATCTTATTACGCTAATCCGCTTTACGAGTAAGTCGTCACTGTCGTTTTCGCATGTCTCTCGTTTATTTCCGCGCGTATATTGCTGACAAGTGAAAACCGAATTTCTGTAACATATAAGCAAGACATATAATTTATGAAACTATCACACACACTTGTGTACACCAATTGTGTGTGACAACACACAACACAGTGTTGCAATTTGTTTGTGGTCGACATTAGACTCTCTAATGCTCTGCTAATGGAAGTGTTTACTTGCAACAACCCTGATACGCGTGAGAAGAGAGAAATCTTAATTTGTGTAACATCGCGCGGTTAAAGTTAATTAGAAGAGATCTCTCTTCCCTTCCGTGCGTTAAGCACATTCCTTGATCTGTACCAAGTAGTGACTTAGCAAAAGTATATTATACAATCGGACAGCAAATTCATGGATGGTTACAAAATAATTTAAAAATTGCACATATGTACATGCGATCGCTGTATAAAACCACCTGGAGCATTCTGTAAGTATAATGTCTACGAGCAAACGGAGGCGGAAGAAAAACGATTGGTCTCTCTCTCTCTCTCTCTTTCTCTCGTATATAAACGAATGCCTCGATACGTATAAAACCGAGGGAAACAGAGGTCGCGAAGAAGGGAATAGAAGGAAATTTAACCTCCCGTTTTCGTGCAGCAGCGGTCCGAGTGCTCTCACCCGAATTGAAGCGCTCTTCTATCGAGACTGGATTTCTAACGAGGCTAGTGTAGAGAGCGACGGAAAAGAGAGAGAGGTTGTGCAGAAAGGGAAGCGCGAAAGTGTAACTGTGGAAAATTGTCGTCGATTTCCACGCGGTAATCCGCTAATAGCGCGTCCACGTACGGTGGGCTGCGTGTATGTATGTACCGGTAATCCATAATCCGTCGATATACCTCTCTTTCGGTATAAAAGCGATGCGCATATGTTCACATAGCAGAGAACGCGCGCATATACATTTTATCCGCACACATATTTATGTCATATCCGTGCGGATTAATTTCAATTTTATAGCAACCTTTCATGTATGGTTATCGGTTTTTATTTATTTATTTTTTTTTGTTATTGAATGTCCGCGAAAGAAAAGAAGAAAAGAAAAACTGTAAGTAGATAAGTGCGTATATGTACACACGTGTAAGCTTGTTCGATTATTTTCGTATGTAGAAGTTGGTGTATGTAGTTGTTGGTTTCCTTAATTCCTCATCGTACTGAAACAAACCAAACCAGTATTTTCTTTCAGCTCGGAGAGCGGATACGGTTGATTTTTCGCAAACGTGCCGTAAATTGAATGGAAAAATGGAACGGCAGTTCTGGTTCGCCTGATATTGAACGGCTTTTCCCGTTGACTTGTCTGACTAGGGACGGACTTTCGCTACTGACGACGTTAGCGAACTTTTTCGTTTCTAGATAAAATCACCGAAGTTTAGATTTTCAAACGTACATGTGACTCAATAAATCACGCAATTTTTTTATTTCACACAATTGTCGTTCCGAAGAAGTTGACGTAATGACTCGATTAATTTAATTGCATTGGTTACGAAAAATAATTGTTCGCACAGAACTTTCAACGCCGATGTATCGCCGACGTTCTTGTCTGTAAAAATTTCCATGTAATAACGTGGCGATATCAAAATTCGCCGCGTCATCTTGGTTTAACCGGTGACCACATAATGAGGGCAGCTCTTAGCGTGTTACTTTCATTTTTTTAATACCGTGCAATATTATTGCGCGCGCGGTAATGACCGCTACGTAATGATTGCGGCAGCCGGGGCGGATATCTCGTAATGGTGTTCCCCATACCGCAATTTGAATTTTGCTGAAACGAAGGAAAAAAAGCGTGCCGGGTGCTGTGGAATGAATATGTTAATTGGCCCTGGAATTGGCTGTCCCTATCGGTGATTGATTAAAATTCGATACGTCGTGACGCCGCTGCCGCCGCCGCCGCCGCCGCCGCGTTGGCCAACCGTGCGATGGACAAGAGGATTGAAAGGGGTATAGACGAAGGGGTGGTAACACGACCGGGTAGGAAGGGAGAGTTAGCACGACTGCAACGAACCGGTTCCGGGAAGTTACTTTGCGGATAAACGAGATTGAAATTTCGATGGAAATTATCGTCGATACCCGTGGACTTAAGCGGACTGTCACTAAGTCAAACAGCAACGACGACGTTGTCGATTACGTCACAGCGTGTACCATCATCCAACGCGCGTTTGGACTGAAAGAAATGAGAAAAACGTTTTTAATTGTAATCCGCGCCCTCGTTTTTCCGATATCTGACGTCTTAAATCGGCTCAAGAAGCGAAAACTGCAGAATCGCGCAAAAGGTAACGATATTCGAGAGACAAAAAAAAAAACTACAAAAGTTCACCATTCAAGCTTTTATTCAAGCTTCATCACATTTTGTAGACGGATGCTTGAGAAGTTGATTTGTTCTCTAGTAGCATTCATGTCAATCTATCGATTCTATAAATTACTGGGACAAAAGTGACAGGGCATCAACGCGTTTCTACAACGCAGAACAAAGTGGCAAGCAAGAAGTGACAGCTATGAATAGCTGAATCAAGCTCACGTCTGCCATCAAAAGAACGTTTCGATTATTCTTGTTCGGTCTGTTAACCGCCAGTAAAAAGTTGTCCTTGTTCAAAAGTTTCATTAAAATTTATGTTGTTATTTTCATAACTACTTTCTGCGAGAAAAAAAATTTCCTACTTAGAAAGAGAGAAAAGTGCTTCAATATTTATCATTAATTTAATATTTGTTTTTGTAAAAGTATATATTTGTTATATTTTTCCCGAGTAATATGTACGCGCGTGTAATAATTTAAAACCAACCGGTTATATAAATAAATATAATACATGAATATATTTTGCATCGCGCACAATGTGGAGAAAATCCTACGCAATAACTCTTCTATATAGGATTTATCATAGTACATCTCTCTGCGAATATTATCGTTGAGAGAAACCACCAACTCCACTACGTCTTGTTTCTCGTATGCGTCATCAACGTTTTGCTAGAATCTACAAAGGCCGGGTAGCATATAAACCCGGAATAATTCGTGGTAATAGAAAAAGAGGTAATTTCTCGCGCAAAAGATAGATAGACAATGTTGAACAGAAGTTGTTTTTTTTTTTACGTGTATATTTTTTATTCGAAACAGATGTGATCTTTAAAGATACAACAATATATTTTTCTAAACAAAAGAGAGAGAAATAGAGAAAAAGAACAATTAAAAAAGACCGAAAAAATGTTGCTCAATCAGTTTCAAAATTAAAATAAGACGGGATTTAAAAATGTTGTGTCGTACGTTTTCTACTCTGAAAAGTGTCAACACGATTTCCAAAGAGAGCAGAAAGTTCTGCGAATAATACAAAAGAGCGAAAAGTGCGACAAGTAAAAAAAATAGAATTTTAGTATGAAAGAATAAACAAATTCATTTAGCTCAGTCGCGACAGGTAGGTATGTTCAAGAGCCGCAGCGAGGACTGCTCGTATATACACAGAAGACATATACGAGCTGCCGTGGGTGTGTCCCTCTCACAAAGCTCGTCCACGCCGGTGTGTCGGCGTTAATGAAACACGTCCACCGTTGGCAATTGTCCCGCCGCAGGCACGACAACGGCCGTCCGAACGTAAAAGGGAGAGGCGCTAGCTGGTTGGCTGCTGTATTCCGCTCCGTTTCCATCAGGTTGCATCTAGAGGAGCTAGAGAGGGGTCCCGGCTACTATCTCGGCGTTTCGTGAATTTAAATGAGCCGGCCTGTCCGGCTTAATTCGCGTGCACCTCATAAGAAGCGGAGTTATAATCTCCCCCCCCCCTCTTCTCTTTCTCTCTCTCTTGCCACACGTTCTATATTTTTGTTTCGTTATTGGAGTGTAACGTCGCGGTCTGTGACCGTCGCGTGCTTTTTTTGGTGCAAAATGTAACCTCGTTGCGCGCGTCAGTCCGACAAATACAAAAATATAATATCGCATCCCATCTATGTATGTATCAGACTTTCTGATATTCTGATATTCATCGTGTTTATTGTATCACGTTTGCACAATCATACGTGGCATTTCTATGCGCGCGAGCGATGCAGTTTTATTCATCGAATTTTCGAAGGGATATATCGCGCGTTGATATCAGTTACGTTTGTCCCGTATAGCAAAAGACACGCGCGTATATTCATTATTCACTTTTCTTCTGTGTCGGAGCGTACGTGTGTGTATGTGTGTGTGTGTGTGACATGTCTCACGTGTCTCGCAACAAATTCTAATTGTCACATACATTTCCGCATTACGCGCACCTCGTCGCCGCCGTAACAAAACGAGCAAGTGCTTGATCGGATACCGGAAAACCCTCTTTCGGTGCACTCACGTTACTGGCTTCGTCTGAGACGAAGGAACGGCTCGTCTTCCAGCCGTGGAAAAATGCCTGCGGAGAGCGCGGGTCACGTACGGCGGCGCGATAACGTAGTCGCTCTTTCCTATTCCTCTTTCTCTTCTTCTCACGTACTCGCGCTCATCCTCTCTCGTTTTTCCATTCAAGTCTCGGCCGTTTTCGTTCTCCACCCATTTTTCCCCCTTCCTCTCTCAGTCGTCGTATTCAAAGTGAGAGGAGCAAAAGGAAAGAGCCGCGTGCACGAAGATCACATGCCTCCCAGATTGAGGCTGCAGGGTAAACGTTCGTGTTCCCTCGTACTCTCTCCTTCCGGCAACGTTCTGTCTCTTCTCCGTCTACGGATCTCCGGCTTGCTCTCTCACTTTGAGCAAATCTGAAGTAAAAATGGGAAGAACGTCTGGTACGAACCGCTGAAAGAGAGAGAGAGAGAGAGAGAGAGAGAGAGAGAGAGAGAACGACGTATACACTATACATACGCACAAGCGTATTCGCACTACCGATGTGCAGCCGAGCGTGAGTATGAGCAAAAGTGTAAGTGAGAGAAAAAGAGAGAAGGAGAGAGAACGAGGAGAAGAGCGATGTAAGAGGTAACGGTGGCGAATATCAGAGCCCTTCTGATGACAGCGCGAGGTCGAATAACGAGGCCCCGCCATCCACGATAGGACACGGTTCGGAGTTGAAAATTACTTCCGCGTCACGGAGCTTTTCCTGCGGGGCCAGACGACGACGACGACGACGACGAGCACCAGCCGGAGGTGAGTTATGATAGTCTATCGAAGTAAGTTCGTTACCGATGAGATTCTTGATTTTCTATTTATCGGGCGACCGTAAGGCGACCGTAAGGCAGCCGGGGTAATAAGTCTCTCTCTCCGTAGTCGTTGCCTCTCCCGGACAAAATTAGTTCTTGAAGGAAATATATTGCGGATGCCGGGGTAAATACTGAAAAATCCTGGCTGGTGCTTTAAGTAATCTTTTTTCTATTACGACTGGCAATTTGCGACGGAGCGCGATAAATCCATGCGAGCGAGTGAATTTTAACACTTATGCTTGGTAATATCATATCGCGACATTGAATAATGTTCGCGGAAAAATGGAGTGCCGTGCGATGAAGAGAGCGGCGGCAGCGGCGGAAGCGTAGCTCGGGAAGATAATTACTGAAAGGGCAAATAGAGAGAAAAAACGTTTATGAATGAAAAATTCATAAATAGAGAAATCAAGATAGGGAGTAAAATTCCTTTTTTTTTTTTTTTTAGATTCCATTCTATTCCTTTCCCTCGCCAAAGATGAAAGAAAGAAGGAACCATCGACGAAGTTTATTAAAGGCCGTCGAGAAAGTGCACTGCATTTTCTCGCTTGATCGCTCACTGATCTCACATTATCGTTAATAGGTTTGTGCACATGCATTCTGTGCGCGCATTACGTGAATAAAGGTGTAACAGTGTGCGCGCGTAGTATGAGCATAGTATGAAACGCGGATTCACCGATAGTATTTGAAAAATGAACCACACTCATTACGATTGATTATGACTTACTGCATCGTTTCAATGAGAGCGGAATAAATGCACGAACTTTCTCTCTCTCTCTCTTTCACTCTTTTTTTTATTGTGCATCCATTAAAATTCCATTTACCAATGGCAGCTTGCGGTAGGATAATAGCTGCACCAGCACTCGATGTCCGATAGAATAGCGTTAACTACCGATTTATCGTCTTCAATTATATGCTGTTTGATCGATTTTAGCTCGAAAATTTCTTCTATGTTCACGTGAATAATGTTCACAAGTCACTTTATCACAAAAATTCAGGTGAACGATTTTCGTCTTATAACAACGTGTGTAAAGAATTTATTGACTGTGATTAATGCTGTTTACGTTGCGATTATTTTAACTGTGCCAGTTTCATTTCTTTTTTTTTTTTTTGTTTGACATTACTGCAATCTCTTTTGTTATATATTTCTTAGGAGCAAAATGAAGAAGAGAGAAACCGCATTGAGAAACCGCAAAACTTGCCGTGTGATGTTGTTATCTCTCAGTGTTTTGTTTCATGACACACATATATTATTGTTTAAAAGAACGTGTCCAATAAGCGAGCACAGAACTGCTTGCTCGAAACGCACTTATTTAAGCGCGTGTCAATTTAAGAGACACGTCCGCAGAACTATCGCTGTGCGTAGGTTTCGTCGCCGCGAGCAAATCGCTTAAACGCCGTGATGTATTTTGACGGGCTAATGGATATCGCGTACGGATTATCATGCTAAAGAGACGTTAATTAACACGTCGCATCCAGTAATGGCCGCTCATCCGGGACAGAGGTTCTCATTTATGCAATACTCGCGCAATATATCGCGCATTGCGTTTCCTATATATTAAGAGAACGGAAATCGACAGCAATATCGCAGATGCCATCAAAACAAGCTTTACATTCCACGTAATATTAGTGTACTCTGTCAGAAATTGCGGATGGACTGGAGCTAATATAAAGATAATTATAACTTTATCAGCGCAAGTGCAGTCGGAAAATCAATAGAGGAAAGAAGTAAAATATAAAACTACAATTTTATCGACAAATTTTCGTCATATTTTCTAAAGTAAATATCGCTCGCTAGAACGAATGTTAACAGTTCGCGCGTTTTGTTTAATTACGCTAACAGAACGCAACTATTTTATAGTCGCTTCCATTTACACAATTGACATGACTTTTTAAATGTCCCTACATTCAACAAAAATGGTAAAATTCTTTTGTAATTAGTCACAATATAAAAAAACGTTAAAAAATGTCATAAAACGATTATAAGATATTTTTGACGTAAAATATCGACCAGACAAAAAATAAGTTATTTAATATTTCTCTAGCATATCAAATGAAAAGCAAACGGCTCGTAGCTTTATCAATTTGTAATCGGGCTGAATAATCCAAGAGAGGAAACTTGAGTTAAATCCAGGAAATCGAGCCGTTTCATACGGAATCTGTTAATTTCCCTTCCCGACATGTGCGGTGCACGTTCAAAGTGAAATGCAAGGACATTAATATATCCCAGATATATAATAAGTATAAGTAGAAAACTTGGAAGATATATTTTTCGTTACTGTTACATTCGGCAACATAGCGAAGCGATATTAGCGCAGCGATGTATACGCAAGATTAGGTAGCGCAGCGCGATCTGCATTTACATCGAACCGCTACATCGAGCAATCTGTCTTCACAATATGACACAAAATGATAAGATTTATTGGCAGAAAATAAATTTCGTTCTGCGATTTTCCAATATTTCATCTTCAATTCCCATCGCACAGCGTCCGCATAAAATTCACACGAAGCGTCGAGAAGAATCGAATTTCGGCATGTCGCCGCGAACTTAAAATGAAATCCAATTGAAAAGTCTGACGATTATTTACAGTATCACGCACTAAAACGAATTGAAACGTCTTGTGGAGAGTGAGAAAAAAATATGCAGTTGCACTGTAAAAAATAAAAACAATGTGCATTTTGCGCAATATTCTTTCATAGATTTTTACATTTGAAATAATCGATTTTTGCACGCGCGCGTGTCTGGCTTATTTTAAGATTACGTGTATTAATATAACACTGTAAGTGTTCCCACACGCATATACATTTTCATATTTTTAAGTTCTACGTGAATAAATGTTACTCGTAACAAAATATAAAATATTTTTCTTGATACATTTCTTGTTGCTTCGTAAATACGAGAGTGTGTGTAGCTAAACCGTGTTTAAAAGGACATGTACTTCCGCGCTGAAACTACACAGGCGTCGTATACTCGTCAATAAAGAAATTCAGGAAATCACCTAATATCTGCAGACGTGCAGTCAATTTCGACTTACGGTCCCCAGGAAAGAAATCTCGGGCGTGATTCGATCGATGACCTAGCCAGATGGTACCTACCTCCATGCCACGTCGATTCCTCCATCGCACCCACTTGTTGAGCCCCGGCCGCCAATACTCAACAAAGTATTCCTCGGTGTACTCGACCCCGTGACCATTGCCGAATCTGCCCTGTGTCCGGGCGGACGTCAGTAAACGCGGTGTGTGCAGATCCACCTCCAGATATTCCTTGCCCTCTTTAGTTACCATGTGTTTGGGGCACCAAGCGCCACCGCCTTTGTCCTGTCGTAGTCTGAAAAACCGAGAAATTGTACGAGAAATTATTAGGAACGCTCTTGAGGCAGGCAGGTAAGGCACGTCGCGTGAAGATACGCGAGGAACGTAACTACACGTAATGGATGCGAGGAGTACAGTGTGTTCGCGTGACAAACGTGTACACGTTCTCGTCATGTTTTTCTAACTGAGTGCGAGTGATCACCTCGTCACATATTCAAATATAAAAAAAAAAAAACCAGTTAAAAATGATACCCGGAAGATACATCTATCACGATTATCGCAAATTTATTATGCGGATGATATAATTAATGAGTCTCTCTCGTCCTGATTTTCTTTCAGTATCAACAGCCGCGGCTGTATATAATAAATTAATGACGAGGCGATTGATTTACGAACGATCTTTGAATCCGAACGCGCTCTATACGTCACGCGCGAAGTTCGCCCGCGATATTGATTATGAATAACTTATTTTGCAGCGAAGCTTTTATCGTGATAACAGCTTTCTTGTGGACAGAAGAAAATGGAAGTAATTTTTTCGGGATTCGTGACGCGCGCAAAAAAAAAAAAAGGGAGAGGGAAAAGAAGAGACGAGCAGTTAATAGATTCTAAGAAGAAATCTTGTAATCATGAAAGATTTGTATTTTATAAATCACAAAAAAGACAAACAACTTTAATAATTTCCTTATTACAAAAAAAAAATATATAATTGTGTACGTGTCGCATACAATTTGTATTGTATCGAGATAAAGAAATTGTGATACTCTACAAGAAAATATTTTATTTTCAGAATGTATTTCTGACAAACTAACAAGAGATTTCAAGAATTAAGAATAACGGATGGTGGAACGGTAATGCACAAGAACCGTTATTGACTCAGCTAGAATCAACAATGGTCCGAAGAGAACTTCGGAATAAAACTCAAAATTATTTCGCAGACCAATAAACCAAGTTTCCACTCTGATTGTGTCAGTAAAACAAACTAGGAAATTAAATTATCCTCAGAGATTTTCTTTTCTAAAAAAAGTTCTTACACACATACCGTGTAATATTTTTCATATATGTTCTCTATGTAATGTACAATTTTTTCATCCTCTTCATATATGTTAATTTATCTCTTTGTATAACACAATGTTGGAAGAATGAGTAATTTACACATACGCAAAACAAGCATCCATAAATTTTCGAGTTGAATTCAATTCGAATTAATATGTGTAATATTTTACACGTTAAAAAATATATTTCGCCCACGTGAATCCAGCACATGACTCACATTGACCAAAAAGCTCTTTACTAGTTTGATATCATATGAGTTTAAATTTGTAATATTGAAAACAATTCCAAATATTAAACGCGTCCTAAGGAATTCGCGGACGTTGTCGAGCACGCACGCAAAAATAAGTCACACTTCTCCTCTCTCTGAAGAAAGAAAGAGTGCTTATTCTCAATTTTCTGAATTTTCAGAGAAAGCTAGTTGCTCCGACGCGTCTGCTCTCTAAATTAAACTCCAGAAATATCTCGCAAGAATTTCGTGAGTACATCGGCTCGTTCTAATTAAATCTCCCAACGAAACAACGCGCTAATATGACAAAAAATTTTATAAAAGATCGTAATTCTACTATTATCAGGTGTTATTCCCGACACGTCATAGAAGCACGCGCGCTTGCGTAAATCCACCACAAAATACACATACATACACACACATATATACATATATCCACGTGTACAGTAATGTCACAAAGGGAGAGAATCTCTATGGAAATATTTCAGCTGGTCCAGTCATGAAGGACTGCTATACGTATAAACGTCGTGCCCGCATGTAAACAATAGACCCACGCGAAACCCACTGAAAGCATTTGCGGTTAATTAGGCAGCAATGCTGTTAACAATGTCCCGGATTTCAGCGAGCCTTCTCGTAACTTTGCGCCACAGCGTCGCAGCCCGTACGCGATCCGACGAGAACATGGAATTTCTTTCAAATAAATTCCGAAACCACCATCGCTCTTCTTCACAACATATTTCACGACAATAGAAAGTAATGTTAATTATCCGTAACCGAAACCTAATCATCATCATAGTAGAAATTCGAAATTTCCGTGCTTAAACGCACACAACCGATATCACAAACAGAGTGGATTGTTTTATATTACAAATCTCAGCAAACGTATAAAATATATATTCGCTGTAACATCTGTGATATAGACAATAAGATTTTATATTTGTGTTATGTAGTCGCTATGTTCTGTGTTTGCTGGGATGCGTTAGTCGTTATTTACTGCAAATCGATTTATTGAAATTTCTATTCGTCGTGCTATTTACTCGGCTACA
>QVOB01012579.1:0-16152 GCA_014839585.1 Pseudomyrmex concolor
TATATATATATATATATATATATATATATATATATATATATATATATATATACACATATAAAAGTGTATATTTAAACTTTTAATGTATTCTATGTATGAGAATATTATATTACTAAGTATGTGAATACATACAATGTATTCTTGCAATTCCTGTTCTTTAGAAGCAAGTCTCCTCACTAAAATCTTCTCCCTGTGAGATGCTTCTACATATTGTTGTCTATATTTGTTTTCGGATTCTCTCAATGAAGCTAGTTCACCTACAAAGGAACAACCTATAAACTTCTTTACTTCTGAACATTCAACGTTCAAATGAAATCTACATATATTTGTACAACAGTAGTACAATGATTGAGTTTTACATATGTCATATATACGTAAAACGTATGTAGATATAGATAAAATTCATGTCTATATCTATACACACACATCTGCGTGAAACGCATATGTATATAAATGTCTGCGTACTTTCTTTTCCGAAAATATTATCCTTATATATTTCTAGAAAACCATATTTGTAAACTGATGTGAATTATAATATTATAGTAGTGATTATAGTGGAATATAATATGTATATTAAAGAAATAATAAAAGATGTATAAGTACACCTGGTTTTTTTTTTCAATTTCTAAAAGTTGATTTACTCTTTCTCCTTTTTATCTACAGTAAATGCATCAGTTTATCATTTTGAAAGTTTTTATAAATTAATGGATCAAATTTTCTGTACAAATAAAGTATCAGAATTATATCATTTCACACAAGATACAAAAATTAAACTTTATCCCAAATAGAATTAAAAAATATAATTAAAAAATGTGTACTTATTAATTCCACTGTAATTTTTGTAACTAGTGTATTTGTACGTATTTGTGTTGTATATATTTGCATATAAAAGATTTCTCTTTTATAAGTATATATATGTACAAGTATGTATATATGTGTGTATATACATACAAGTGTGTATATACTTGTACAAATCAAGACAATTATTAATGTTTTTATAATTTTTTGGCACATATTTTATAAGATGAAGAATGCAAATTCATTACTTATAGTGGTTGAAATTTTTTACAAATATATATGTGATCAATTTTTTATGATGTCACATATATTTTGTATTGACCTGATAAATTTCAAATGCATATAAATAAACAATTATACTTTTACAAATCTATGACAATGACGGCCTGACAATTGACATTGCTGATTAACGCATACTTTGATTTTGCAGTCGTTGCGATGTGCCATTTGAGATTCTCTGTACTTCCACCAAGACCAAGAGTGGATGTTACTTTTCTTCCACAAGAATCACAAGTGTGTACTTGTTGCAGGTACAGATGATAGAGTAACGAGATGCTGGCCAGGTATAATTCACAGGTTTATGCTTTTGTAATTTTTCATATCTGACATCCGGATATTACGGTGCAGGTATAAACACATGCATATAAGTTGCGCATTCATAGTGATAATATGTAGAAGGACGATTGTAGGTCTAGGAATACAATTAATTAAAAACTTGCATTATTTTATCATGGACAGACTTAAGGAACAAAAATAATATGTGACAATATATATGGATTTTTTGGAAAGTGAAGGAACAAACTGGCGGAATTAAGCAATGTAGGAATCCACTTGATAACGGTGAATAGAGTTATGTACTTCACCAAGATTTAAATTTGCACACCTTGTGCAGTACTTCGCAGACCAAAGGATGACACGGATTTACTCTTATTACTTCTCTGAGTCTTAAATTCAGCATCATTTCGAAACTTCTGTTTCTCATCTTTATTCGCGTCTAGTAAAACTTGGAGCTTTTTGTATTACACACGCGTACACATATGCACATACACACACACACTGTCTTGCATTTTAGATTTGTATAAATTATTGCACTGCAGATATATATGTACGCGATACACTGCACAGACACTTGTAAAATAGTATTCTAAGCAAGACAGTTGTGTCTTTTCACATTTTATATTAACAGCAAACACATTTTTCGCAGAAAAATCTCTTTGATGCCTCTTGATACACATTAACACTTGAGATTTTTCAGCCATTTTCACTTTTTCGGTAAATTATGCTCTTTATATGACGACAATACAAACTATTCACATGACAAATTTAGACCTTAGATATACATAGATATATCTTCATTTTGTGTGTATGTATATATATACATATATGCATACACTCCACATATATGCTCACGAATAAAAAATTTTGTTTTTTTGTCACTGTACATACATCAATCTTTGACTCAATTTAATAAGCCGCACTACACATCACAAATATTTTGTGAAATTAATATATATATATCGTCATGTCACTTTACAGTATAATTTTATATTCTAATCTATCTAAATGTACTTTTGTAAATACAATTGAAATAGTTTTAGCATAGTACATTACTCTAGATTCTCTCATGGAGTAAATTAAGCTTTACTTTCATTAGCCTACAAAGTGAAGTACTTATTTATTACAAATCTTGTTCCCTTGTGACATATTTAATCCTAATAAGTACTTAGCTTCATATATTTTAATCCTAAACACTGGTTTAACCCTAAGCTTAGCGTCCCTATGAGAGTCTTGTTTCTTAGAAAAGACCATTTTTGTGTTCTGGCATTTGGTTAATTCATTTTAAGATATGTGGCGAGTGAGGTAAATCTCACTCAAGTGATCTCAGTACCTTCCTGAGCTGCCGCTTGAGCTTCAAGACACTCCACATACAAGTCCTGTTCATGCCATTTGACTGCCAGCTCGTCCTTAGTCAAGCTGTCCAACTGTTGTTGCGTTAGCTTCACACGTCTCGATTGCCTAGGCGAATGTGGACTGCTGGCCTTTCCACCGGTGCTGCTCTGAGGACTCCTTGGCGAGGACGGTCCAGTCGATTTAACTTCGTTGTATTCATCTGCCATTTCACTACCAGGCTGTTGGTAGCACGTTAAATTGCAGAAGCTTTTATCCAAGCACCAAATTTTCTGCTCATCAATTCTCACCCGATGTCAATAGGTGTACTGGCTGTATACTTTAACGCACACGATAAGAGACTGACCTATACAAAAAAAGACACAAGATACATACAGTACGTGTAAATATATATATGTATGTACGCGTATATGTTATGCATTTCGATATTTTTTACTACATATTACAAATATAGAATTAACAACAAATACAGAGCTTATATATAAAATTTCCAAAATTTTTCTAAACATCTTTTTAAACAGGTTACAATACATATATATGTATATACATATACACATCACACTCTTTTCCACGAGAATATCAAATTTTGCTTGATCGATATGCGTGCTATAAAAACGTGTTACACAATATGTGCGTACGGCACGGCTATACTATAAAGTAACGAAGTTGGCGCAAAATTTCGAAAAAGCAAGAGCCGTACACATTGGCGAAATCTGCCGCTACAAGCAGGAAAACGAAAAATGAATTTGCCGTCGCTTCAAGCAGGCGTATCGACGCCATTACGTCGACATGCCTGCCACGATGGAACACGCACTTAAGCACACTCGCTTCGTCGCTTTTGCCGTCGTTATCCCGCCGTTTTGGTTTTTCTTCCTTTTTAACTTTAACAAAATTATGCGATAAAACGTAAATCGTTCTCGACTCGTACAAATTCGAGAAATTGGCTCACAATGGAATTACATTGCAACTATTGTAATTCGGCCGTACATACATAGATGTGATTTTACGAAAACATGCCGATATTTTTTTCTGTCATAAAACTCAATATTTATTTACCTCGATTATAGGGAACTAAGATCTCACTCCAGAATGCTGCATTCGTTATCAGGAGACGGTCAAATTGGGTAAAACATTGCACGCGCGAAAAATCGGAATAAGTGCGCTAAATAAGTATACCGTGCGTGCGGTATAAACTTCACTCGATTTGATCAAATAGAGCGAGAGCCGATTATAACGTAGAGCGTGCAGTGTCTACAAATTGTCGCAACTACAGACACGGGTTTAGCTGTTTCGTATAGTTCGAGAAAAATTCCCGTTGCAACACTCAAATACGGCGACAAGTCTCAAACCGCAGAAACTTCGACACGCTGAAACTGATCGTAAATGAAGACAATCACCTTGCGTCTTTCGCGCCATCAAAGAGAGGAATTGAAATACGAGAGGTCAATGAGATACGTAGAGCCGCCTATCGGATTTAAGGCGAAGTTTGGATTGACACTTTAAGCTCGTATCAGATGACTACTTGAGATTGGATCAAAATTTGTCCAATCAGATCAAATTTCACCAGAGGAAACCTGAGAGCGGCCAGGCTCATAAGAGTTTCTGCGATAGCTTAATCCGCCCCTTAAACTAGCGAATGCCCACGAGTGGTTCACATTGGAACTACGCAACCATGTCCACGAGCGACTTGTCGAAACGTACGTTATGTCCAAGCGACATGGTTCTATTCCGTACTATGTGCACGATTCCAAGTCCATTGGAAGTCGCACTCAGTGCGCACTAGTCCAGGCTATCGAATTCGCTGTCAGATTTCTCTCTGATTTCGATTTTCGAAATATTGTTTACTTTGATGTACTGAGATCAGCAGGTAGGTTCATAAAATATCATGGCGCGATTTTAGGAGTAATTAAAAATTAGAATTAATTATATATTGGTCACTTCGATCCATCGATCATTTTATTTTATGCTGCGATAGTCATTTTGCAGTTTTGACACGTAACACTGCAAAATTCATAAAATGTCTAAAATATAAAAAAAAAAAAACACAAAATTTAGTTAAGTTATATTAGATCACAAATGTACTATTCTCTACAAGCAAGATGCATTGTAAAAGTCTGCCTGTATAAAATTTAGAAAAACTCAGGGTTTTCTTATGTGTGTCAAGAAAGCAAACAAGGTCAACATATATCTTTAATATGTGTTGAAAATATTGTTTTATTAGTAAATATTTATGTTTTTTAAATATATAAGATAACAAGTAAAATACATTTATATTAAAATGTGTATAACACTTCTTACAAATTACAAATGAAAAAATTTTATTTTATTTTTTACTTAGATGGATGAGAATAATAATGAGCCAATTTTAAATACGACTAGTGATAAAAATAAAAATAAGCAATTTTCCAACATGATTGTTGATTCAACTGTTGAAGATAGTATGACTGAGAAATCAGATTTTGATTTATTGAGTACACCTTCAGTGACATCTGCTTTTATAAATAAAGAATATTCTCCGTCATCAGGATCAATATCTGTAGAACACCGTTATCAGTTGGTCGGCAATATCAACGTTGTCAAACAATTGTATAAATTTTTATAAAATCTTTTTTGTTTTTACTTTGCATAACTTTACAATAAACATGATTTTATGTTAATTTTTCATATATATATATATATATATGTATATACTTTCGAAATAAGTTACAAAATGAACAGTTTGTAGGGACGTCAACCAAGATGTGCTTTGCATTTGTTATACGGAAACATATGACTTCTTGGTAGCAGGACTATCAGATGGAACCTTAAAATTCTACGAAGATAACTCGAGAGAACACACAATGACTTTATGTGACATGGAAATAATGCAAAATCCAGCTCCGGTCACAGCTGTTAAGCATCGACCGGCGCGCAAAACACATCCGATCACGTGGACTGTAACAGCAACTTGTTAGTATAATGTTATCAAAAATCTTAAAAATTTTTTAAAAGTCGTAAAATGTTTTTAAAAACAATACAAGTTTTTAGCAAATTTTATTTACGCAGATGCCAACGGTTGTGTCAAATGTTGGCATTATCCAACTGAACAATGCATTTACACGATACGAGAAAACCGACAAGTGCTTAATTTAGCTTTTCATCCTGCAATACCAAAATTTGTCACTGTTGGAGATGACGCGAACCTATGCTTATACGACGAAGAAACAAAGACACGGGAAAGAGTATTTCACAAAAGGTGATTGTCACTCCGTCATAATAAATAATATAAAGAAAGCTAGATTTTTTCTCTAAAAAGGTAACGTTACGAAGTGATATAATAAATTACTACAATGTGTCATGTACTTATATTTATATATAATCATATATTTTTCAAATAATAGCGAGTCACCGGATGTCATGGACGGCCACACATCCCGAGTCTTTGGAATTTGCTTCAATCCTAAATCCGCGCACGAGCTAATAAGCGCTGGCTGGGACGATACCGTTCAGTTCTGGGACACCAGACAAGCTCACTCTCTTCGTTACATATCAGGTGTACACATGTGCGGAGATGGTCTAGATATCAGTAGAAACGGCAAAGAGGTATAATATCGAACTTGATCGTTTTGTCATATTTCGTATCACTGCGCGAATATTACACGTTACTGCAAATTTATGAACCCGTATATTATCATTCTACGCTCTTTCGTAACGTCTTATACTCTTCTCCGACCAATAGATTCTTACCTGTTCCTGGCAGAAGGACAATCCTATGCAATTGTGGGACTACGGCAGCGGCAAACTGATTGCCAATTTAGAACCCGACACCTATCATTCATTGTTATACGCTGGAAAATATGTGACGAACTCGCACGTAGCATGCGGTGGCTGCGACACTGATCTTTTCAGAGTCGTCGATATGCGATTTTATTCCGTAAGTCTAGTAGCACATCTTATTGTTAATAAATCGTTGCGTTATATAACGTGAAAAAAAAAACTTTTAGATCGCGTTACACAAAGTATTTTCGAAAAAATTATAAGAATATCTGTAGGATATCTCCTTAACTATTTGCAAATTGTAAGCTGTCAGGTCCCAACATTTTTTCAGAACAATTGATTGTTCTGATAAATAGTAATCTGTGTATATGTTTTCATAGACTATAGCTATGATCCGATATCTCAAAGGTGGTGTATATAGCTTGGATGTCGGTCCATTTAGATCAAAGGATATTAAAAAAACTAGAAGAAGTGTCCCAAGACTTGCATTTTGCGCGGGAACAAGAATTTTTGAAGTAGACATTCCACCTTTTGACTGAATATTCACAATTTCAAAATTTGATTAGTTTTTGATTTGCAATATTGTCCCGGTAACATTAAATTTGAAAAATATTTAATGGATAGAACCATTTTTTGTGACAACACTATAAAAATTTCTGGTAATTGTAGCAAATGCGAGAAGTGTCTGTGTAATGAAGTGATACATATACGTAGTAATGATATAACAATGTTCTCAAGCAATAAACAATGTATTTATTTAATACAAACTATAGTACAAAATTTATACAGAACAACATACGGTTTTATCATCATTTTTCATATGACAGCAAGTTCTCGTATCGAGTGAACGCACACACTTAAGCAAGACGAGAGTTAAAAAACAAGAAGGGAGGGAGATACAAACCGAACTTTCGAGGGAGTAAGGAAGATAGGGAAAATCACTAAGACTGAGCACATCGATTTCTGACAATACAAACTTACTTTGATACGAGCAAATCCATCGGTTGGCAAGCGACTCGATGTAGAAAAAGATCGCGCGCAAACACGTGAGAGAAAGAGAGAAAGAGAGAGAGCAGAAAGCGCATCGGTTTAAGTTGCTCGCAATTATCGAAGAGAGACGGCGTGTCCTTCGTTTCTCCGCATCGAGATTTTGCATTTTGCGATTCCCTTCGCAAAACCTTCGCATTGCGCGCTTCAAAACAAAAGGGCATGTCGTCGTCTTCCGATTGCGAAATATTCGTAGAGAAAAATCTTTCTGAATCGCGTATCCAATTGGACTTAACTGCATAAGGAGACAATAGTTAATCTCTAAGTGCGATCCAACAAACTATTCGAGAGAAAAAACTACTGAATGTTCCAGCACATTTTTCGCCCGTATCTAAAAATCTAAACGATCAACAAGCCTAATTTGGTTTTTGCGAAACTTGATTGTAGTAAAATATATTTATACACGATAATCGCGACGCGCGCGCTCTGCGAAGCGTCATTCTTTTTAGCGCAACGCGATCGCATTTATCAAGAATACATCAGAGTATAAAATTGGTCGTCAATGCGCGATAAATCCCGGAATTTGTTCTGTTTTTTATCTTTGTCTAAACAATTCTGCGATGCGATAGAAACGCGTGTGATTTACGAAAGTAAGAATGACAGAGTCCGTGATATGTTTAAAAAAATATTCACGTTCAGATGCAATGTTCCTGGACGATCAGTAGTAAAGTACCTGCATGCAACCCGTGATACCGATTCGCTGTTTTCCTCCACGTTCCTTTTTTTTTGTTTTTTGTTTTTTAATTATTTTATTGTACTTTTTTCTCGACTCAACGGGAGTTGACAGCAAATTTCTTGATGCACTATCATTGCCGCATCGTCAGTTATTGAAAAAGCGTTACACGATCAACCGACCTGAAGGTATTCGAGATAATCTACATAATAGTAAAAAATACAAAAAGAGCAGATTAATAACAATTGATGAACCAAAGAGAAAAAGAGACAGGTACCCAATTCTTGAGACAATAATTACATTTTAATCCGAGATTTTTTATAAATTCCATTATTAAAAAACGTAATCTAAACGTAATCTAAAATAAGTAGATTATAACATTTGATGACCCGTCGAAATTGAATTGTTCCTAGTAGAAAATTCTTATTGCAACGCATACTTTTAGGTAAAATAATATGTATTTTATACACATACGACTTTTCGAGTAAATTTTGCATAACTTTGTGCACATGTAAAGATAATTGTACAGCACAGATGTTTAGAGATATCGACTAAATATTTTCTGGATATTGCATTATCCAATAAATGTTCATGAGATATTCTTGGAATCTTATATGCTGTCGGCAAAAGAAAAAAAATCTAGAAAAAAGATTGATAAAAATGGCTTTCTTAGGAAACAATTCGGAAATTTGTGAATTTTGGTACCTTCTTTTTTTCGATCACGCTTCTACTTGTGACAAAAAGAAAAAAAACAAAAACACTATCGCTTAACAGAAAACACTTTGCTACGTCATATTCTCGCATACATGTGCATATCACTCTAATCACATTATCACCTATAAATTACTAATAGTGTGACTTAATATTACATTATCTCGAGGTCTCGTCGTATTAAATTACTGTTCCGTACACGCTACGACAAAATCGACAAGATCGTTCACGCAGATCGGGAAAATTTATCATCTCGCAAGTATAACATACAAAACGGAAAAAAAAATCATCCGACGAAGAATGAAAAAATTAAGAAAGCGAAGCAGAAGAAAGGTCACCGTGTGCCCGAGGCTCAGACCTTACATTCACAGCCTGACTGAGCACTCGGTTCTTGTTTCTTTTCTCTTTTGTTTTTGTCTTTCGCGGATCACAACACAAAGGCTGTGTGCCGTCTTTCGCGTTAAGTCATCATAATATACAATATATTGTTCAACATCTTTCGACATCTAACGCACGTTTGATTCCGAACCCAACTAAGTTTACGACAAAGTGATACAGAATTAACAATATTATCCTTTAGTCTTCAATATAAATTTTACGTTGACCTCCTTCTTGACGCGCAGCCTCGTGATTTGTTGCATTTCCAGCTTAAAGTAATTGAACTAACGTCAAGCCAAGATATACGTTGACGAGAAGGAACAAAGAGCGCCCATTCGTTTTGTAGTAAAAGATATTCGAACACTTACGAAGTCATTGTCCTATAAATAATAAGTTACATTACACTGATGTAGTGACAAGATCGATTTCCTCAAACGAATATAAACGATGTTTGTCTTGTACAAGCAAATGCAGCGATGACGATTAGAAAACAACGATGAAAGAAAGAAAATGTTTAACTCTCGGGAAAAACAGGTGCCGCGATCATCTTAACTCGGAAACATCCTTTCATCGCCAACACGTTAGAGATCACACGATTTTATATCGTCACGATGACATACCCACGTGAAACGGGTGGGTATTTTTTCTCGTTCGGATTTAGGTACGCTGCGTACGCGTAGTGCCTGCGAATCCGACGTGCGCACGAAGAAGCGTCGCTACAGCTTTTACATAGTATTGTAAACCGGACTGCTGTGCCTAGGCCTGACCTGCAGCCTGGCGAGGGGATGCGTTCTGCCGTGCTGCTGTTGCTTCTTGCTAGCTGCCTTCGCCACTACGCTGGCCATAACTACGCTGGGTGACGGTACCGCCGGCGGCCTGCCGGGAGCCTCCGGTGTCTCGTTGTACAGAGGCGAGGAGTGATTGTTGATCATGATCGGCGCTGACCGTCTCGAGAATTCGGGAGCGATTTTTGATTTCGCTGGTGAATGCACTTCTATGGTGTCCCAATCCTTGTCTTTATGGGCGCGCAACTGAATGTCTGTGGTCTTCTTGGGCTCAGGTCGTGCGACTTCGTACTTTCCCACCAACACCTTGACGGAAAGATCTTCCACATTGTCTTGCGACGACTGTGCCGTCGGCAATTCGCTTTTTCTGCCTCGTTTATTGTTGTCTTTGGTTTCACCGACGCTAGACGACGACTGGATCTTAGATTCGTTGTGTGGGATTACCGGCGACGATGGCAGACTCCTGATCTTCACGTCTCTCTTGGGTCGTGCGGGCATCGACGACACGTTCTCGCTATCGCACGCGTTCTCAGGACTCTTCTCAAGCTTGGTCGACTTTGCCTCAAATTCCTTCTTCAGATTCTTGACTATGCCGGACGTGCTGCGCGGACACTCCGCTTCCGGCGAGTCATCCACGGAGAGACAGCGCTTACTGAACACAGGCTTATTGCAGAGATTTTCCAATACCATTTTATTGTGCTTCACGGATGGACATTGAGGAGTATTGACGACGCACGGACTGGACGTCTCGCTCTCTGATCTACAAGACCGCAAGGATAACGGTAGATCAGTCTCGGAGGACAATGAGGACGGTGCGGGAGCGCTCGTAGACAATCTTCCGAGCTGACGCATAGACGTAAGGGAGATATCAATGCTACCTACCGGGCTCGGCGAGTTTCTATTCGTATCTACTTTAAGATTATGCTCTTGAGTAGGCGACGAATCCCTCCTTCGAGGTGTCGGAGATGATATGTGCTGCAGTAATACCGGATTATACGTTTCAACCGCGGACGGCGCATCCGTTTCGCCGACCAATTCGTCGCTTTTGTCATCCGCGACTACCGACGTCTGCGTGCACACACGTTTCACGCCGGCCGTCGTTGTAACTTCCTCTAGCTTTTGCTTGGTGCGCTTCACCGTGCCCGGATGCCACGGAATCTCCTCCTTGTCGTATGGGAACAGTCCGCTTGAGCCAAGTAAATCGGACGGCCGCATGTCATAGGAGCCCCAGGAACTGTTCCGCGACGGTAACGTCGCCCACGAGCTGTGAACCGAATTGTTGTCCAGAACCACCGCACTGTCGTAACTGCTCCAGGAACTTTGCCGACTCGGAGATTCCCTCGTGACGGGTTCACCCCGTCGTTCCTCACGATCGAACACACGATCTAACTGCGCGCTAAACGGATCACCGTCTTTCCTCTTTTTTCCTGTTACGTCGGAACATGTCGCGATCGCGGTTGTCGTTGTTGTCACCGTCGCCGAAGAGGTATCCGCCAGATATTCACTTTGCACAATCACATTCCCGTCAGTTTTATTGTCAACACACAAATCAGCACACGCAATGTCCGCAGATGCAGTCCAGACTAGACATTTACTATTATTAACGTTGATCTCGGCGAATTCTTGATCCATATCTTTCCTTTCGTCTTTCTGCCGCTCCTCGCCGGGATCCCAAACCGTTTTCTCGGAAGGCTTATTCGCGACAGAATCGTCGGTCTCTCGACTCACTTGTTCGCAATGACCGATCTCGATCGGCTTTGCGTTGTCCTCCGTAACCGAATTCTGCGGCAGACGTTTCGTATCTGAATCGGATCCCGGTGACGACGGTTTGCTGCTGGCCGCTTCAAACTGATTAGTCAGATTCAGCACTAAGCCCTTTCTCTTCTGTCCCTGAATTTCTAATTTATTAATCCTATTTTTTACGCTAGGAGTGCCGAGACTGGGAGAAGGTAGATGCACTATTTTGTTCTGCGACACGCTGTAAGACTGTCCGTTATCGCAGGGCATTAGAACATTGCGAGCTTCTTGGTCTATTGCCGGCTTTTGATTCGAGCCACGGAGAAGATCCTCCCGCGTAACCTCCGTACTTCCCGCTTTGTCAATGCTCTCTAGCGACTGCGACAAAGGAACTGTAACATGGCGCGAAAATGTTTTTTTTACAAACGGCACTATTAAGTTAAAACACCGATGTATTTATAATTAACAAATTATATCTCTGCTTACCGGAGGGTAACATATTCTCAGCGACCTTGACATTCGGCGACCAACTCTTCGGTCTCTGGCTGCTCTTCTTCAATTCCGAGCCCGAAACCTCTTGCATGTTGTTCTCCACGTTGTCCGATTTCTCCTCCTTCTTCGACTGATCCTTCGCGGACGTGGGAGATTTCAGATTCGTATCGGACTTGGACCTTTGTAGCTTCTCCTTGTTTTTCATCGCGTCCAGGATACCCTGATACGTTTCCAGTTGCAACAGGAAGCTGTTGTTTGGTTTGATGCAATTACGCTTCTCCTTGACATGCTTCCATGCTTGCGAAAAATCCCAGTTGTAAGCCTTCATCGCGTAAGCGATAACCACGGAGGCGGAACGAGAGACCCCCATCTTGCAGTGCACCAAAACCTTGGAGCCCTCCATTTTTGCTTTCGTGATATATTTGAACGTGTTGTCCCAATGCTTCAGCAAGTCCGTTTTCTCGTCGTCGTACACACGCACGTTCAGATAAGTAAACATACCCGGGAAGAAGTTATCGATTTCTCGAGTAACGTTCAAGATGTGCCTCACACTGTAAGTACATGATCAACAAAAAAGTTAAAATAAACTATAAATTCGATAGAATTCGTATTGTAATTAAACTCCGTTTGTAACCAGTAAATACAGAAAATTAAAGTGTTTTTGACTTGATTAAGATATCGGTAATATGATGCAAATGTACCCATTTTTCTGAAGTTCCTCCAAATTGCTAGCGTTCCATTCGCTGCCAAGATATACGTGATCAAATATCTCGGTTGGCGCGTCCATTTGACCTAGTATCGTGAGCATTTCCTGATCGATGAACGGCTTGAATTCTCCGAGGTCCATGTCCAGATCCTCCTCGAGACGTCCTCTGATGTACTTGGAGGTGACTTCGTCGAGATCCACGGACATCATGATTTCCTTCAGCGTCGATCGAATTACGCGCTCTGTTTCTTCCCTTTCCCTAGGCCTACGTTATAAAATGTAAACACTCTTGTTTGTATTTTATCACACAAAAAAAACAGATAAATATACCAGCGAACGATCATTCATCGTCAAATATATGACTACAGTATCTTTCTTTTATATTTACATAGTAGTAGACTCATACAAGTAGTAGAAAAAAATAAACGTATTGTGAGACATACAAAAAATCTCAGAACACATCGGTTACAATCGCAAGAATTTGCTATCGAAACAGTGATCCAAACTGTGACTTAATGTCGCGAAATGATCGGTTCGACCCAAAGAGAAGGACAGACGCAGAAACTGGAAATAATTGAAGGACGGGTGTAAAGTTATACTCTACTTGCGCGCACGATCTGCAGCGCAGACACCCGGAGAGTGCACACACGCATCAACAAATCACCGCCGAGTCTGGCACAGTACCAAGTCAAATAAGTACACCGCTGGCTGTTTTCCGTGATAAATCGCCTTATACACTCCCGCGAATTGATTCCGCTCGAAACGTCGAGTCGGGCGTCGAGTTAATCGAATATCCGTGAAATCTGACGAAAGGAAGAAGGGTTCTTTTTCTACAAGAAGTGCAGCAGCGCTTCCGCGTGCAATTTATTATCGTACTTGTCAACCGAGAAAGTTTTATCAATGAAATTAAGATAGTTGTTTTCAAAGAAGAGTAAAGAGAAAGATAACAATCTCCGTGACAAAAGTGATCCACTTACTTAGTGCGTACGCTATCCGGTGACGGCGGTCTTTTAGACTCCAGATTGTCCATGGCGTGCCACTCGTTGAGGCACGATCGGTCGCTTTCGATTCGTTGCTCATAATAACTGACCCAATCGTGTGACAATCCGCCGAGAAAATAGTTCTGCTCGCGTGCCTTAGCTGATACTTTGTGCAATGTCTGCAAGGCCGACCTAGAAAACGCATAGAAGAGCAGAATATTAGAAAATGCTAGAAAAATACAAAATCACGTAAAAATACATATTGTATTAGTCTGGCGATTTATTCGCGGATGATGATGAAACGTAAGTGACGTATCGCGTTATTTTATCTGCTTCGCCGATCGTGTCGTTAAAAGTGATTTTCCCCGATCTCGTTCAGACGATCGTCTGTGATGCCTCGACCTTATATTTACTTAGATAGTCGTGCGAGTAAAGACAAGATTTGTTTCCGCGTGTTCTTGCGAAAAAGAAAATCGATTACATTTCGTTAAAGTGTAAGTGATAAAAATAAATGTGGAGCATGATTCTCGTTTGATATGTTGTTTAAAATTTTTATTCAAACCACTCAAAATCCTTTTTTACGATTGTTTTCATTGATTTCTCGAGTCTAAAACGCGAAAGACATTCCGACAACGACTATTTTGCACCGAGCACGCGCCACTTTCTTGTAGTATATGATAAATGAGTACATGGGGTAAATGTAAATACGCGCGGGGAATAGTTTTCCTTCCGCACCGACTCGGACCGCGATTAGATAATACCCACTTCCGTTTTCTTGACGGTGCAAGGATTCACGTAGAATATTATCGCTCTGTGCGAGTAATAATATTCCTTCAATTTAGAATAGTTTTACGCAACGAGCAAAATTCTCATCGACAAGAATTAAGCGTCGTAGTCTTGACGCCTATCCGTAGATCGGAATGAGAAACGCTCTATGTAGAACGCATTTAAATTTTACACAACGCTGCTTTCGGATCTGACAAGAGAACTGCCGATATATAGGACTGCATTTCCGTAAAAGTGTCAGCTACTCCGACACGCGCAAAATCGTCGAACGTAATTACTAGAATCCGACTGTTGTCATATCGTCACCCTGTATACATTTCCTCAAGGGGAGGAGGAATAAATCGCCTGGATAAGCGCCAGAAGAATGTAAGAATTGGAAAAAAAGAGAGAGAGAGAGAGAGAGAGAGAGAAAGCCGAACGTGAGCGAACACACGCATTCGTTGCAACAAGATAATCTAAATTTTCTCGCACAGTATGCAAACCATCAGCAAATGCACTATCAAAGAAATTTATTGTTTATTACGAGCCATTTTCTTCGACGCTCGTAGTATAGACTCGTTGGTTTCTTCCCAACCTGTTCCCGAAGTAGCGACGACGACGGCAACAGTGAAAGGAATGATGGCAACGATTACGCCGCACGACGTGCACGAGGGGACATCAACGGGTATCTGCTTAAAGCGTTAACCACCGTCCGATAGCGATCTTTTGCCGACACTCGCTCGTGCACCGCGCTCTCCGGCTGCAAATGCAGTCGGATCCTATGCAGCGGACCGTGAAAAACAATTAAATGGCGCAGCGGCCGAGTCCCGCTTGTTGCACTTTTGGTTTCCATCGCTCAACTGGGTCTCAAAGAGACTTTTTTTTTCTGACAACAAAGCGGAAACGGCGAACGCACGTTCGTCCATTGGAAAGTAAAGAAAAAGAAAAGTTTTTTTCCAAGTTCGATTGCTGGACAAAGTTATAATTTTCGCCGTGACGAAAGACACAAAAGCAACGGTGCTTGGATAAAATAAACTCGAAACCTGAAGAACGCAGCAGAAATTCAAGAGTTATCGCGAGCGACGAGTAAGACGTGAGAAAGAAACACTGTAGCAAACAAAAATATGTCTCTGGATTGGAATTGTACAATGTTTTAAAGAGAGCTGTGTGTGACGCAAAAATAAATATAAAATATTTATGTTGAAATACGATGACTCTACTGGATGATTTATAGATGAGCACAATAAATTTCACAGTTCGTTATGTAATAATTCGATTTTTGTAAAAATTTAATTGTAAAAGAATATGAAGAAAATTTCTCTCGTTTCTTCAATTTACAATGAAAATATTTATTAATATTTTATTTTGTATAAATACTGAAAAGTACAAAGAGCGCGCGTGTGTTTTGTTTGAACA